>CM050422.1:1936418-1946418 GCA_027564155.1 Gymnocypris eckloni scoliostomus
GTCTTGCTTTCTAAATAAAAGAAGAACAAAATGTTGTTAGTTTTTGCTTAAAATGAGCAAAAATATCGGCCAATAGTATGTGTGTGTGTGTGTGTGTGTGTGTGTGTGTGTGTGTGTGTGTGTGTGTGTGTGTGTGTGACTGTGTGTGTGTGTGACTGTGTGTGTGTGTGTGTGTGTGTGTGTGTGTGTGTGTGTGTGTGTGTGTGTGTGTGTGACTGTGTGTGTGTGTGCGTGTGTGTGTGTGTGTGTGTGTGTGTGTGTATGTGACTGTGTGTGTATGTGTGTGTGACGAGTGTGTGTGTGTGTGTGTGTGTGTGTGTGTGACTGTGTGTGTGTGTGATGTGTGTGTGTGTGTGACTGTGTGTGTGTGTGTGTGTGTGTGTGTGTGTGTGTGTGTGTGTGTGTGTGTGTGTGTGTGTGTGTGTGTGTGTGTGTGTGTGTGTGTGTGTGTGTGTGTGTGTGTGTGTGTGTGTGAATGTGTGTGTGTGTGTGTGTGTGTGTGTGTGTGTGTGTGTGTGTGTGTGTGTGTGTGTGTGTGTGACTGTGTGTGTGTGTGTGTGTGAGTGCGTGTGTGACTTTGTGTGTGTGTGTGTGTGTGTGCTGACCCAGCGGGGATAACTACTTCATCACAGGTACACTGCAAAAAATGTGTTTATTAATTAGATTTTGTGTCTTATTTCCAGCCAAAATATTAAAAATATTCTTAAAGCAAGAAGGACTTTCTAGACAAGTAAAAATGATTGTCTTGTTTTCAGAAAAACAAGTCAAAACGAAGTGAGTTTTTGCTTAGAACGAGCAAAATAATCTTATTTCAAACAGAAAATATTCATATTTGGCTTACCCCATTAGCAGATATTTGTGCTCGTTAAACTAAAACTGTGACTTAAAAGTCATTTAACCTGTCAAGTAAATGCATCTTAAATCAAAAATGATTTTAACAAGACATAATCACTAAACACGAAAATCGTTTTTGCAGTAAATATGTCATAACAATAACCGAGATATTAAACTCACCTGAAATATGACACGGCTTAAAGCTGTGGGTTCACAAGCGCAGGAAACACAAAGCAGCACGGCAGAAACACAAGAAGAGAACCGGACAACATCTAAACAGAGCGCTAATAACACAAACCGTGTGGATCGGAGTAATGCACGTAAGGCTGAAGCGTGACATTACGGTCTGTTAAAGCACAGCAGCGCTTCACATCTCCATCAGAGCCCAATGGTCTCGTGCCAACCTCACAGCGTTTCCTCTTCTCACTTTCTGAGTTCTGCAGCGGTCGAAGACCACACCCTCACACTTAAACGCTCTTCATATCTCTCCAGAAGACATGTTTACAATCCTGCTACGGTTCTGAAGTCTCAGACACCTTCTGAAGGTCATGCATCACGTTCGTCTTGTGTTTTTCGGTGAGTTTGTTCCTCTCTGGGGCTCTTGCGGAAATGACTGATCGGATCTGAAGGCCACGAGTGCTTTACGCTCACATCATCAAATAAACCCAGGCTTTTCCCCACGTATGAGCCGATAACGTCCTATCTGGCTTCTCTAAAACCAAACCTGAGTGCAGTATTGAGACGAGAAACACGGAAAAGAATAGAAAAGAGCCTTCGGTTCTTACCTCTCTCTCTGCACCGGCACAAGCTTCAGTATAACGCATCCGTGACGCAAGAAACCACTGAACTTCCCTCAGCGACTTCCTGAGTCTTTACTTTCTGTCTTGATTCTCCATTTCTGAAATACGCCTTTATCTTGAGCTCTGCTTGTGTTTGTCTTCATCAGAAACACCAGGCCTATATGTTATGGCATAAATATTAGGACAAAACACACTGTTACATTCATACATTACTAGATTAGGAAAATCACATGCAATTTAAGGCCAATCGTATTCTTAGCATACATATTGATATGTGCTGTGTATATTCATCATGCATATACACACATGCATGTATATATATCAGAGAAATATGTTGTGTTTATATATTGACATGCGGAGTACCACAAGGCTCAATGCTTGCACCGCTCTTGTTTAGCCTGTATATGCTCTTAATAAGTCAAATAATGATATAAATGCATATGCTTATGATACCCAGATCTTATCTCCACATGACTACAGCCTCATTGACTCCCTCCGCCAATGCATTAATGAAATTAACAGTCGGATAGCCAGAACTTTCTTCAGTTAAACAAGGAGAAACTGAACTCAGTGGATTTGGAAAGAAAGATGACGTTCTCCAGGTGAACGCATGCCTCGACTCTAGAGCTCAAACGGCTAGAAATCAAGTCTCAAATCTTGGGGTGATTCTAGAGTCACACCTGAGTTTCAGTAGACATGTAACTAAATCAGCATACTATCATCTCCCAGTCAAGATTTGGGAGGGTGGGTTATTGTAACGGTCTCCTTGAAACAGTTGTTGCCTCATAAAGACTTGGAGACTGTAATACATGCTTTCATAACATCGCGCTTGGACTACTGTAATTCCCTTTATTGGGGACTGCCTCAATCGGCGATTTTTCGCTTCATGCTGCAGCGAGGCGTCTCACTGGAACAAGAAAGAAGGATCACATTTCTCCAATCCTAGCATCTTCACATTGGCTTCCTGCAAAGTTTAGAATCGATTTTAAAATAGCTGTTTATGTGTCCAAGGCGTTAGCACCAAAATATATCCGTGACCTTCTGATTGCTTACTCTCCTCAAAGAGCTCTTAGGTCCAGTAATCAGGTTCTTTTAACGGTCCCACGGTGTCGCTGCAAAACCAAGGCTGGCCGGGCTTTCTCCCGAAACTCTGGAATAGTCTGCCTGTAAATTATATGACTTCCTTTTATGTAAAGCACTTACCGTGTATGAAAAGTGCTATATAAATGCCTTTATTAAATATATTTATTGATAATATAAATGATATGAATATAAACATAGACATAGACAAATATGTGTGTGTATGTATATATGCATAATATATACACACACACATACACAAAAATGTTTATTTATCATTTGAAAGCACTAATATTAATGCATAAGCTCCAGCAGAACACTTACCGTGGTATTTTCAGGGTATTTCAGGGTACTTGAACAGAACAGCTTTGTCATAACAAGGTAAACGTCCAATAAAACACGGTGTTTCCATTGTATCTGGCTGAAAAACAATGAAAAGTAACTTCAATAGGTGTTTCTATCATACTAAGTCCACCAAAACAGGAGCACTTGATTATTATGTGTATGCATTTAGCAGGTGCTTTAAAATCAGACCACTTCACAGAAACACAACACTTACCATGGTATTTGCATGGTGTTTCACTTTTCCTAACATGGTAAATGTGCAAATAAACATGGTATTTCCATAACTTAATACTGACAAATCATGCATAGCATGAATGCACTGCACTGTAAGTCCCTTTGGATAAAGCGTCTGCTAAATGCATAAATGCAAATGTTATATATATACACCTATACTATGGTATTGAATGATTACCATGGTATTTTCATGGTATTCCAGGTTACTTCACAGAACAGCGTTGTCCTAACATGATACACGTTCAAGAAAATATCCATAATATCTTTCTGAAAACAAAACAAACAAAAACAGGTGTTTCTATGGTGCTATGTCAGTAGTACTTTTATGTTTATGCATTTAGTATCCAAAGCTATGAGGACAACTACATGCAATTTGTCATAAAAGCCAACAATATTCATAGTGTACGAGTGTATGAATTATATTAATGCATAAGTTAGATGATATTGAATGCTTACCATATTCACTTACCATGGTATTTTCGTGGTATTTTAAAGAAAAGCATTATTATGTCCAAGCAAACATTGCATCATGTTGAAAAACAAAACAAAAAATAGCATTTATATGATATAATGCCCCCCAAAAACAACAACAACAACAGTAGCCTGCTTTCAAATATACATATACACCATGTTAGTCTGAAAAGGTAATTTGCGTGTTATATGCATTCCACTGTGCAAAATGATTTGAATGTCAATGTTTTGTAAGGTCACAGCTCTCACGTGCTGCTGAGAGAACACTTATCTTTGTACATGAAACACCTGCAGATTTGATATAGCCTACAACGTACCTCACATGAGCACTTTTATGTTCAGTATAAAGTGTGTAGACACATCATTGGCTATGTTTTTGGTTATTAATCTAGTAGTATGTTTACGGTATCGTGTCCGGAAGCAACTGTTTACCGCCAGGAGGCGCTGCGTGGCCCAGTCCTGCATTGAGACGCATTCAAATCTGAGGACGTCTTTATAGAAATACGTTATATGTTAAAGTCAAAGACTGGAATTAAATCAATTAATTGAACCAATAATAATAATAATATATATCAACACTGACAGCTTACAAACTAATATACATTGAAATAAAAATGTACAATTGAAAAAATTAAAACGTAAGAATTCAAAAATATATACAAATTTCTGTCTTCTAAGCCCCGCCCATTCTGTAACCGTCATTTCATTTTCGCAGTCATTCTATCAGTTTGTCCGGTTTCTTTGATATAATTTGAGCATTTTAATCAGCTAGACCTGGTGAAATGCGCAATTAAATATATAAAAAAGTAATTAAATAAGATAATTATTTCCTAACTGCTAAACCCCGCCCATTCTGTCATCATCGTTTCATTCTCGCTATCATTCTGTCAGTTTGTTCGGTTTCTTTTAGTATATGTGTTTGGATTTAAAACAGCTAAGCTATACGTGTTGAACATTAATACGCATACAAAAAGAATAATTAAAAAAAGATAATTACGTCCTGGCTTCTAAGCCCCGCCCATCTATCATCGTCCTTTCCTTTTCGCTGCATTATCAGTTTATTCGGTTTCTATTCGGAAATATGTGGATTTTAAACAGCCAGATGTGGTGAAATACACAATTTAAATAAAATAAAAAAAGAGTAATAAAAAAGATAATTATCTCCCGGCCGCTAAACCCCGCCCACACTGCCATCGTCCTGTCATTCCCGCTTTCATTCTATCCATCCATTTACTCGGTTTCTCTGAGGAAATATGTGGGCTTTTTAAACCGCTGGACGTGTCGATCTAGTTCATTACGGTGTATTTTCGAAGTATATCATTCTTTAACTGATAAAGCCAGTGATTTTGATCAGAGATCATGTCGTACTGCTCGTTCCAGGCGCAGCTCGTGTCCATCATGGACATTGTGGCCAAAGCGGCGGAAGCGGAAATCAAGCGGCGCGTGGAGGAGAGCTGCGCGGTCATCAGACTGGAGCTGAGCCGCAGCCGGAAGGACATCGATGCTCTCAAGAGGAAATGCCTGCTTATGGACAGCGAGCTGAGGAGGGTCAGAGCACGGGGCACGAGGAGAGGTCAGAGGTCATCGTCAGTGCGCGTACACATACTATAGTAATACCATAGGACTACAGTATTCATGTACCATTGTATTTACATAAGCATCCTACTACTATCAAGGTACCATAGGACCATAATATATGTGACCCTGCAGCACAAAATGGAACATGATCTTAATATCCTAATGTTTTTTGGCATAAAATAAAAATGTATAATTTTGACCCATACAATGTATTGTTGGATATTATTACAAATATATCTGTGCTGCTTATGACTGCTTCTGTGCTCCAGGGACACATATATTAATAAATAAATACAAAATAAACATCACAACAACAGTATTTTTTCAAGCATTATTTATAATTTGTAACCACTATTGAAGAACACCTTCCATGTTTTAATCAAACCGGTCCCAGTATGATTATGAATGCAGTAACGAGGATGAGTAACGATGCAGATGTGTTTCAGTGTTTCAGTCCCCCCAATGGTTGTCTTGACCAATTAGATCCCATGCTGGCTCTGGGTGCCGCTTTGTTTCTTCACCCAATCAATAAATCAACATGTCATGTTCAGTCACATTGCCCGAATTTTACATTCTCTTGCAAAGTATCCTTTTGAATGTGATTTCTATAACCAGAATATGATGCATTTGACAGGAAATCAATCAAAAGAAACGTTTCAACCTAGAAGTATGACTCTCATACATACCAAACATGACATTAACCCTTAAGGCTTAAGCTAGTCAATACTAATTAAAAGCACGATAACCACAATGATTAAAACAAGGATAACAATAGCGTGGTACGGCCGCATGGACTTGTCAGTGCCGTCAATAATAGCGTGGTACGACCGCATGGACGGAGGTCCGTCTCCTGGACTGAGGTTCCCTGGACAGTGTATTGGGAAAGACTTGAAGAACGGATCGTCCGAACCGGACAGTATGTTGGGAGACGGGAGGGACTTCCGGCGCTGCACGCTCAATCCTGGATTAAAACAATAAAATCAACATTTTATAACTGAGAAAACTGGAACACGTAATACTGAGGGAGGATGATGAAGATGATATAAGATGCAGAGGGTTATTAAGGAAGATGAAGTACCACATCCAGGGAAAAGCTCGGCCACGTGAGTGAGAACAAACTCAACCACGATGGACTGAACCCGGACCTCCATGAACGCGGCGGTGCCGTTAAAACCGGTCGACTCGATGTCCTTCGATCTGCAGATCATTATACACTAATTCAGTTATAACTAATAGAGATGATTCTGAAGCTCAGAGGATCACTCCTGCAGTCAATGCAAGTGTACGGCACAAACACAAATATAAAATATCTGCAAATTCTGAAATAAAATATCAGCAAATTCTAAAATTAAATATCTGCAAATCTGCAAATTCTGAAATGAAATATCTGCCAATTTTAAAATGAAATATCAGCAAATTCTAAAATGAGATATCAGAAAATTCTAAAATGAAATATCTGCAAATTCTAAAATGAAATATCTGCACATTCTAAAATGAAATATCAGCAAATTCTGAAATGAAATATATGCAAATTCTAAAATGAAATATCTGCAAATTCTAAAATGAAATATCTGCAAATTCTAAAATGGAATATCTGCTAATTTTAAAATGAAATATCAGCAAATTCTAAAATGAGATATCAGAAAATTCTAAAATGAAATATCTGCAAATTCTAAAATGAAATATCTGCAAATTTTAAAATGAAATATCAGCAAATTCTAAAATGAGATATCAGAAAATTCTAAAATGAAATATCTGCACATTCTAAAATGAAATATCTGCAAATTCTAAAATGGAATATCTGCAAATTCTCAAATTAAATAACGGCAAATTTTAAAATGAAATATCGGCAAATTCTAAAATGAAATATCTGCAAATTCTAAAATTAAATATCAGCCAATTCTAAAATGAAATATCTGCCAATTCTAAAATGAAATATCAGCCAATTCTAAAAAGAAATATCTGCAAATTCTAAAATGAAATATCTGCAAATTCTAAAATGAAATATCGGCAAATTCTAAAATGAAATATCAGCAAATTTTAAAATGGAATATCTTCAAATTTTAAAATGAAATATCTGCAAATTCTAAAATGAAATATCGACAAATTCTAAAATGAAATATCTGCCAATTCTAAAATGAAATATCAGCCAATTCTAAAATGAAATATCGGCAAATTCTAAAATGAAATATCGGCAAATTCTGAAATGAAATATCTGCAAATTCTAAAATGAAATATCTGCAAATTCTAAAATGAAATATCTGCAAATTCTAAAATGAAATATCAGCAAATTCTAAAATGAGATATCAGAAAATTCTAAAATGAAATATCTGCAAATTCTAAAATGAAATATCTGAAAATTCTAAAATGAAATATCTGAAAATTCTAAAGATTTTTGGACTATTTTTAAACAGTTATGGTTCTTAAAGAAACTAAACAATTATTTCAGTTCAGATTTAACACACTCAAAAGTGAACATTCTACCATTGTTGTCATCTTACCATCATTTAGTCAAATTAGGATAAAGAAAAATGCTGTTTTTTTGAAAAGGCGTAAGTCACATGACATATATACTTTGTACGTTTAAGGCCAGAAATCGTAATGTAGCAGTATGGTTTTTTACACACACACACACACACACACACACACACACACACACACACACACACACACATACACACACACACTTACGTATGCACACACACACACACACACACACACACACACACACACACACACATGCATGCATGCACACACACACACACACACACACACACCACACACACACACACACACACACACACGCAACACACACACACACAGACACACACAGTTAAGTGCACACACACACACACAGACACACACAGTTAAGTGCACACACACACACATACGTGCACACACACACACACACACACACACACACACACACAGACACACACACACAGTTACACACACACACACACACACACACACACACACACACACACACCTGAGGAGGTTCGGGGCCCAGACGATGGCCAGGTTTCTAGCGTGCATGTTGGTCTGAGAGGCGAATGTGGACATCTTGACCAGATGACGCATCAAAAACTCCAGAGTCCTAAAACACAATGAGTGATTTAAGAATAGAGTTAAACTAGACGCCAAATACAACCATCAAGCTCAAGAAAGTTGATGTTGCACTTTACATGTTACGCTTTAGGAAGTTTATTAAGTTTTATGCCTCATGTTCAAAACTGGCACGTAGATTGTTGCACCAGGTTTGTGCAGCATTGTGCTTTTTGGAGCTTTTCGTCTTTTCAGTTTAACAGAAAATGACACGAGTGAATGAATAACAGTCTTTGTTGGACTGTTGCTGTGTTGACCTGTGATGGAGAGCTGGTAAATCCTTCAGGACCGCTCCAATCTTCACCAGCCGCTGGTCCTCCAGCTGAACAGCCACCGCGTCCTGCGCAGAGAATTAATAACTGCATATGAAAAATATTGCTTAATATCTGTCTGTCTGTCACTGATCAGTGCAAGAGAGTTTTATCCAGTGCAATTCATATGTATATTTTATATGATTTATTTTAAATATTTTATTATTAACTTTTAAAATTGAATCAAATCTCAGTTTTATTTGGGGTTATGAATTGTGTGTTTTAATATGTCAATGAAAATTGCATCATAAATCAATACTCATGATTAATTGACCAGTCAGGACAATTAGATTTGTGCATTTGTGCACATTTACATTCATGCATTTATGATTATATGTGATGATTTTTAAGTCACTTTGGATGAAAGCGTTTGCCAAATGAATAAATGTAAATGAAAATATTGTCTTAGGAATAAATATTGTGCAATGTAATTGCATTGCCTCACGTGCCATCAGATATATATATTGCATATCTGATATATAAACACAGGCATTATATATGTTGTGTGCATCTCATTAAGTATTGCCATTATATTTGGAAAAGAAAATGCATGTTGTTGATTAACATCTACTTTATTAATTTGATGATGAGCAGAGAGAGAGAGAGAGAGAGAGAGAGAGAGAGAGAGAGAGAGAGAGAGAGAGAGAGAGAGAGAGAGAGAGAGAGAGAGAGAGAGAGAGAAAGATGAGAGAGAGAGAGAGAGAGAGAGAGAGAGAGAGAGAGAGAGAGAGAGAGAGAGAGAGAGAGAGAGAGAGAGAAGCGGACTCACGGCGAAGCGGTCGTACAGCTCGTATGTGAGCAGAGGGTTGGGCAGCTCTCTGAAATACGCCTTACACACAGAGCTGACGCAGTGAATGTCCTGCAGATACACGTCTTTACACAGGTCCGCAGATCCTTCAGCGTCGAACTCACTCCTGCACACACACACACACACACACACACACAGAGACACACACACACACACACACACACACACACACAGACAGACAGACAGACACAGACACACACACACACACACACACACAGACACACACAACACACACACACACACACACACACACAGACAGAGACACAGACACACACACACACACAGACACACACACACACACACACACACACACACACACACACACACACACACACACACACACACACACACACACACAACACACACACACACACACACACACACACACACACACACAGAGACACACACACACACACACACACACACACACACAC
>CM050422.1:1948918-1957031 GCA_027564155.1 Gymnocypris eckloni scoliostomus
AGATATCAAATATATCTGTGCAAAAAAGAAAGAGAATATATGAGCCACAATATTCAGAATAACAACATCTCTGTGTTCATTCATGAAAATAAAACGAGTTGCTTTATGGTTCTTTGTAGATTAATACATTTCTATAATATCTGATTATAGATTTGTGTTTTTAATCAAATTCTCACAAGATTATATGTTCATCCAAAAGTTTATTTTAAAGCTCTATAAGTCAGTATACAATACTGACTTACTGCAAAAATTAAACTTCTTCCTCAGTATTTCTCAGAACAAATATCTGAACATTATTAAATCAAGAAATGCAAAATTACATCTTTATGCTTAAAACAAGAACAATTTTCAGCCATTCAAAAGATGTGTTTGTTTCAAGCATAACGTCACTTACAGTCATTTTTATAACATTTTCAGAAAACAAGACTAGTTATTGATTTATGATATACATTCATACACTGAAAAAAGACAATTTTCACTCAGAAATTGATAGTAAATTTCACAATAATTATAAAGAAATTGCGAGTAATACACTGAATTAAACATGAAATAATGAAGTAGAAACACTGAAATTGTATTTTCTTGTAAAACACACAAAAAATCATTGTTTTATTTATTACTTCGAAAAATATTTTTACAGTATATATACACATTTATAAAATATATATACTGTAAAGATATTTTATTAATAATAATTTGTATTATATATATATATAATATAATATAATACATCTAATATAACCATACCAACTTTGTTAAAATACAAAAAAGGGAATAAATTCACTTTAAGATGTAAAATCAGGACAGTATTAAAATAGAAAATATTCTGATATAGAAATATAGATATAGTAAGTTTTCCACCTTTCTGCTTTTTTAAAAAGTATTTCAGACTTTCTCACGGAATCGCTTCGAGAAGAAAGACATAAAATAAATTTAAAAGAAATAAAGTGACGAAAAATGAACATCTCTTCCATTTACATGTGTGCATAATATAATATTATACACATAATACCGTCCATATTCACAAGCTCAGAAAACCAAGGGCTAACAATAGTCCTAAAAAGCATTTTAACTCTAAGGAATGACTTTATTAATATGCACTGAATTTTACATTAAAAACATCCACCCAAAATATCGATTCTTGTCATTTTGTGTGTCTGTGTGTGTGTGTGTGTGTGTGTGTGTGTGTGTGTGTGTGTGTCTGTGTGTGTGTGTGTGTGTGTGTGTCTGTGTGTGTGTGTGTGTGTGTGTGTGTGTGTGTGTCTGTGTGTGTGTGTGTGTGTGTGTCTGTGTGTGTGTGTGACTGTGTGTGTGTGTGTGTGTGTGTGACTGTGTGTGTGTGTGTGTGTGTGTGTCTGTGTGTGTGTGTGTCTGTGTGTGTGTGTGTCTGTGTGTGTGTGTGACTGTGTGTGTGTGCGTGTGTGTGTCTTATTTCCAGCCCAAATATTAAAATATTTTTAACCAAGAAGGATTTTCTAGACAAGTAAAAATGATTGTCTTGTTTTCAGAAAAACAAGTCAAAATGAAGTGAGTTTTTGCTTAGAACGAGAAAATAATCTTATTTCAAACAGAAAATATTAATTTATTTATTATTTTAACAAGACATAATCACTAAACACGAAAATCTTTTTTGCTGTAAATATGTCATAACAATAACCGAGATATTAAACTCACCTGAAATATGACACGGCTTAAAGCTGTGGGTTCACAAGCGCAGGAAACACGAAGCAGCACGGCAGAAACACAAGAAGAGAACCGGACAACATCTAAACAGAGCGCTAATAACACAAACCGTGTGGATCGGAGTAATGCACGTAAGGCTGAAGCGTGACATTACGGTCTGTTAAAGCACAGCAGCGCTTCACATCTCCATCAGAGCCCAATGGTCTCGTGCCAACCTCACAGCGTTTCCTCTTCTCACTTTCTGAGTTCTGCAGCGGTCGAAGACCACACCCTCACACTTAAACGCTCTTCATATCTCTCCAGAAGACATGTTTACCATCCTGCTACGGTTCTGAAGTCTCAGACACCTTCTGAAGGTCATGCATCACGTTCGTCTTGTGTTTTTCGGTGAGTTTGTTCCTCTCTGGGGCTCTTGCGGAAATGACTGATCGGATCTGAAGGCCACGAGTGCTTTACGCTCACATCATCAAATAAACCCAGGCTTTTTCCCCACGTATGAGCCGATAACGTCCTATCTGGCTTCTCTAAAACCAAACCTGAGTGCAGTATTGAGACGAGAAACACGGAAAAGAATAGAAAAGAGCCTTCGGTTCTTACCTCTCTCTCTGCACCGGCACAAGCTTCAGTATAACGCATCCGTGACGCAAGAAACCACTGAACTTCCCTCACTGACTTCCTGAGTCTTTACTTTCTGTCTTGATTCTCCATTTCTGAAATACGCCTTTATCTTGAGCTCTGCTTGTGTTTGTCTTCATCGGAAACACCAGGCCTATATGTTATCCTTATGACCTAAATATTAGGACAAAAACACACTGTTACATTCATACATTACTAGATTAGGAAAATTACATGCAATTTAAGGCCAATCGTATTCTTAGCATACATATTGATATGTGCTGTGTATATTCATCATGCATATATACACATGCATGTATATATTTCAGAAAAATATGTTGTGTTTATATATTGACATGCGGAGTACCACAAGGCTCAATGCTTGCACCGCTCTTGTTTAGCCTGTGTATGCTCTTAATAAGTCAAATAATGATATAAATGCGTATGCTTATGATACCCAGATCTTATCTCCACATGACTACAGCCTCATTGACTCGCTCCACCAATGCATTAATGAAATTAACAGTCGGATAGCCAGAACTTTCTTCAGTTAAACAAGGAGAAACTGAACTCGGTGGATTTGGAAAGAAAGATGACGTTCTCGAGGTGAACGCATGCCTCGACTCTAGAGCTCAAACGGCTAGAAATCAAGTCTCAAATCTTGGGGTGATTCTAGAGACACACCTGAGTTTCAGTAGTCATGTAACTAAATCAGCATACTATCATCTCCCAGTCAAGATTTGGAGAAACCTGAGGGTGGATTATTGTAACGTCTCCTTCTAAAGAAGAGCGTTATACAGCCGCGTCTCATCTGAACACATCACACGGTCACGGTCCTTTACGGACACTGTTATCTCTGTGTGGAGCACATGGCTTGTTGTTGGTGCCCTGTGCTCTGCGTCTCATCTGAACACATCACACGGTCACGGTCCTTTACGGACACTGTTATCTCTGTGTGGAGCACATGGCTCGTTGTTGGTGTCCTGTGCTCCACGTCTCATCTGAACACATCACACGGTCACGGTCCTTTACGGACACTGTTATCTCTGTGTGGAGCACATGGCTTGTTGTTGGTGCCCTGTGCTCCGCGTCTCATCTGAACACATCACACCGGTCACGGTCCTTTACAGACACCGTTATCTCTGTGTGGAGCACATGGCTTGTTGCTCGTTGTTGGTGCCCTGTGCTCTGCGTCTCATCTGAGCACATCACACGGTCACGGTCCTTTACCGGTCACCGTTATCTCTGTGTGGAGCACATGGCTTGTTGCTGTTGTTGGTGCCCTGTGCTCTGCGTCTCATCTGAACACATCACACCGGGTCACGGTCCTTTACGGACACTGTTATCTCTGTGTGGAGCACATGGCTTGTTGTTGGTGCCCTGTGCTCCGCCTCATCTGAACACATCACACGGTCACAGTCCTTACGGACACCGTTATCTCTGTGTGGAGCACATGGCTCGTTGCTCGTTGTTGGTGCCCTGTGCTCTCGCCTCATCTGAACACATCACACGGTCACGGTCCTTACGGACACCGTTATCTCTGTGTGGAGCACATGGCTCGTTGCTCGTTGTTGGTGCCCTGTGCTCTGCGTCTCATCTGAACACATCACACCGGTCACGGTCTCACGGACACTGTTATCTCTGTGTGGAGCACATGGCTTGTTGCTCGTTGTTGGTGCCCTGTGCTCTGCGTCTCATCTGAACACATCACACCGGTCACGGTCCTTTACAGACACTGTTATCTCTGTGTGGAGCACATGGCTTGTTGTTGGTGCCCTGTGCTCTGCCCCATCTGAACACATCACACCGGTCACGGTCCTTTACGGACACTGTTATCTCTGTGTGGAGCACATGGCTCGTTGCTGGTGCCCTGTGCTCCGCGTCTCATCTGAACACATCACACCGGTCACGGTCCTTTATGGACACCGTTATCTCTGTGTGGAGCACATGGCTTGTTGTTGGTGCCCTGTGCTCTCATGTCTATTATCTGTCCTTTCACGTCTTCTTAACTAATCATTGTTTCAGTGGCTCCAGCTGTGTGTCCCTCGTTAGTCTATATAAGTATTGCATTTTATTTCTCTTCTTTCTTACGGCTTGTTTCATTCTGTTTTAGTTTTTATAACCAATTATTACTATGTGTAAGTTATTGTTTGTTAGCATGTGTTGTATTTTTCAGGATTACTGATAAACTACTGACGCTTGATTTATCTATTTTAATTTTAGATCAATTATGTATGAATTTATTATGTCTTTATAGGTATTTTCTTTAGTTTTAGTTTTGAGTTATTTTAGTAACGTTACTTCAACACACTACATGGAAATTAAATAACATATATATATATGGTCATGTTTTAGTGTCATGTTAGAATCATTTTTATACTCATACCTTTTGTTGTTTTAATATTTTGAAATGTTTTTAGCTTTATTTTTGTTTTCATTTAAATGTTTAGTTTTGAAATGTTGTTGTATGTATTTGTCATTTTATTTAATTTCTCCATTTTCTTAAATGCGTGTGTGTGTGTGTGTGTGTGTGTGTGTGTGTGTGTGTGTGTGTGTGTGTGTATGCATAATATATACACACACACATACACAAAAATGTTTATTTATCATTTGAAAGCACTAATATTAATGCATAAGCTCCAGCAGAACACTTACCGTGGTATTTTCATGGTATTTCAGGGTACTTGTACAGAACAGCGTTGTCATAACAAGGTAAACGTCCAATAAAACACGGTGTTTCCATTGTATCTGGCTGAAAAACCAAAGAAAACTAATATAAATAGGTGTTTCTATCATACTAAGTCCATAAAAACAGAAGCACTTGATTATTATTATGTGTATGCATTTAGCAGGTGCTTTAAAATCAGTCCACTTCACAGAAACACAACACTTACCGTGGTATTTGCATGGTGTTTCACTTTTCCTAACATGGTAAATGTGCACAAAAACATGGTATTTCCATTTCTTCATGCTGACAAATCATGCATAGCATGAATGCACTGTAAGTCCCTTTGGATAAAGCGTCTGCTAAATGCATAAATGCAAATGTTATGTATATACACCTATACTATGGTATTGAATGATTACCATGGTATTTTCATGGTATTCCAGGTTACTTCACAGAACAGCGTTGTCCTAACATGATACACGTTCAAGAAAACATCCATAATATCTTTCTGAAAAACAAAACAAACAAAAACAGGTGTTTCTATGGTGCTATGTCAGTAGTACTTTTATGTTTATGCATTTAGTATCCAAAGCTATGAGGACAACTACATGCAATTAGTCATAAAAGCCAACAATATTCATAGTGTACGAGTGTATGAATTATATTAATGCATAAGTTAGAGCAGAACAAGGTGATATTGAATGCTTACCATATTCACTTACCATGGTATTTTCGTGGTATTTTAAAGAAAAGCATTATTATAACATGGTAAATGTCCAAGCAAACATTGCACCATGTTGAAAAACAAAACAAAAATGAGTATTTCTATGATATAATGCCCCCAAAACAACAACAACAACAGTAGCCTGCTTTCAAATATACATATACACCATGTTAGTCTGCAAACGTAATTTGCGTGTTAAATGCATTCCACTGTGCAAAATGATTTGAATGTCAATGTTTTGTAAGATCACAGCTCTCACGTGCTTCTGAGAGAACACTTATCTTTGTACATGAAACACCTGCAGATTTGATATAGCCTACATACATACCGCACATGAGCACTTTTATGTTCAGTGTAAAGTGTGTAGACACATCATTGGCTATGTTTTTGGTTATTAATCTAGTAGTATGTTTACGGTATCGTGTCCGGAAGCAACTGTTTACCGCCAGGAGGCGCTGTGTGGCCCAGTCCTGCATTGGACGCATTCAAATCTGAGGACGTCTTTATAGAAGATATAAAATACGTCATATGTTAAAGTCAAAGACTGGAATTAAATCAATTAATTGAACCAATAATAATAATAATATATATAAACACTGACACTGACAGCTCACAAACTAATATACATTGAAATAAAAATGTACAATTGAAAAAATTAAAACGTAAGAATTCAAAAATGTATATTAATTCCTGGCTTCTAAGCCCCGCCCATTCTGTAACCGTCATTTCATTTTCGCAGTCATTCTATCAGTTTATCCGGTTTCTTTGATATAATTTGAGCATTTTAAACAGTTAGACCTGGTGAAATGCGCAATTAAATATATAAAAAGTAATTAAATAAGATAATTATTTCCTAACTGCTAAACCCCGCCCATTCTGTCATCATCGTTTCATTCTCGCTATCATTCTGTCAGTTTGTTCGGTTTCTTTTAGTATATGTGTTTGGATTTAAAACAGCTAAGCTATACGTGTTGAACATTAATACGCATACAAAAAGAATAATTAAAAAAAGATAATTATGTCCTGGCTTCTAAGCCCCGCCCATCTATCATCGTCCTTTCCTTTTCGCTGCCATTGTCAGTTTATTCGGTTTCTCTGAGGAAATATGTGGATTTTAAACAGCCAGATGTGGTGAAATACACAATTTAAATAAAATAAAAAAGAGTAATAAAAAAGATAATTATCTCCCGGCCGCTAAACCCCGCCCACACTGCCATCGTCCGGTCATTCCCGCTTTCATTCTATCCATCCATTTATTCGGTTTCTCTGAGGAAATATGTGGGCTTTTTAAACCGCTGGACGTGTCGATCTAGTTCATTAGGGTGTATTTTCGAAGTATATCATTCTTTAACTGATAAAGCCAGTGATTTTGATCAGAGATCATGTCGTACTGCTCGTTCCAGGCGCAGCTCGTGTCCATCATGGACATTGTGGCCAAAGCGGCGGAAGCGGAAATCAAGCGGCGCGTGGAGGAGAGCTGCGCGGTCATCAGACTGGAGCTGAGCCGCAGCCGGAAGGACATCGATGCTGTCAAGAGGAAATGCCTGCTTATGGACAGCGAGCTGAGGAGGGTCCGAGCACGGGGCACGAGGAGAGGTCAGAGGTCATCGTCAGTGCGCGTACACATACTATAGTAATACCATAGGACTACAGTATTCATGTACCATTGTATTTACATAAGCATCCTACTACTATCAAGGTACCATAGGACCATAATATATGTGACCCTGCAGCACAAAAACAGGCATAAGTGCCCATCATCTGAAAGATTAATAAATCATATTTCCATTGATGTATGATAGGACAATATTTGATTGAAAATCTGGAATCTGAGGGTGTAAAAAAATCTAAATATTGAGAAAATCACCTTTAAAGTGTTCAAATGAAGTTCACAGCAATGCATATTACTAATCAGAAATTAAGTTTTGATATATTTACGGTAGGAAATTTACTAAATATCTTCATGGAACATGATCTTAATATCCTAATTATCTTTGGCATAAAATAAAGATTAATAATTTTGACCCATACAATGTATTGTTGGATATTATTACAAATATAGCTGTGCTGCTTATGACTGCTTCTGTGCTCCAGGGTCACATATATTAATAAATAAATACAAAATAAACATCACAACAACAGGATTTTTTTCAAGCATTATTTATAATTTGTAACCACTATTGAAGAACACGTTCCATGTTTTAATCAAACCGGTCCCAGTATGATTATGAATGCAGTAACGAGGATGAGTAACGATGCAGATGTGTTTCAGTGTTTCAGTCCGGAGCATCACCGATCACGACCCAGAGAGAGGTCAGAGGTCACACCCCCGATGACCAGCGTCCAGCAGCAGGTGATGAACACAAGCTCACACTGACCTTCAGATTAGCCCAGCGTCACAACACACTTACAGTACAGCGAAG
>CM050422.1:1957131-1987131 GCA_027564155.1 Gymnocypris eckloni scoliostomus
TGGACACTGTGCAGGGAGCAATGGACACTGTGGGAGCAATGGACACTGTGCAGGGAGCAATGACACTGTGTAGGAGCAATGGACACTGTGTAGGGAGCAATGGACACTGTGCAGGAGCAATGGACACTGTGCAGGAGCAATGGACACTGTGTAGGGAGCAATGGACACTGTGCAGGAGCAATGACACTGTGTAGGGAGCAATGGACACTGTAGGGAGCACTGGACACTGTGTAGGGAGCACTGGACACTGTGCAGGGAGCACTGGACACTGTGTAGGGAGCACTGGACACTGTGTAGGGAGCAATGGACACTGTGTAGGGAGCAATGGACACTGTGCAGGGAGCAATGGACACTGTGCAGGGAGCAATGACACTGTGTAGGGAGCAATGGACACTGTGTAGGGAGCAATGGACACTGTGCAGGGAGCAATGGACACTGTGTAGGGAGCAATGGACACTGTGCAGGGAGCAATGGACACTGTGCAGGGAGCAATGGACACTGTGCAGGGAGCAATGACACTGTGTAGGGAGCAATGACACTGTAGGGAGCAATGGACACTGTGTAGGGAGCAATGGACACTGTGTAGGGAGCGTGTCAATCAGAACACAGTTCATGCACGGAGCGCACTTCTAACAAGCTGATTATCTGAATCAGGTGTTAACAAAGAGAGACATGCAAAATATGCAGAGCGGGGGGGCGAGGACTGGAATTGAGAACCTCTGACTTAGCCTGACAGTAAGCCTGTCCTGAACCAGGTTAGTTTTCCAGCATAAGTAGACAGTCACTGAGCTTGATCTTTGTTAAACTTGCTTTATGGAACCAAATCATTTGACAGCGAGTCTGAACTGAAATAAGCCTGGCCTATTTGGTAAACTTGTTTTATGAAACAGGCCTTGAGGCGTTAGAAGTCAATAATTAATTTTTGGTTTGCTGTCTGTACCAAAGAAATAAAAGTGATCATATTTTTCCCATTGCATTGAATCGCAATAGAGGCTAATCGTACGCAAGCGGCTTCATTTGTATCTTCAATGCATCGTAGGTTATGCGTATCGCATCAGTCCCGAATACACACACATCAGTTACAATACAAGCTGGGATTTTACTTTTGCCATTAATGCATAAAAAAAAATAACAGTGACAAAACCATTCATTAAACAAATGTTTTTAATGGAAATTAAAGAAATCTAAATTCATAATGTTGCCTTCGATCACAAGAATCTCGGTCCTCCATTAGAATTATAAAAGAAATGAAAAGCCGTCACTAAGCGAAACCTCTGTAGCTCTGGAGTTTGAGCTGGTCCTCACTGTACGAGTCTGTATGTGATGTATCGTCCCGCGGTTTCACTGGGCCGGATGATCTTCACCACCTGAGACACACAAATCAACACCTTTCTATCAAAACACTGCTCCACCACAGTGTGCTTCTCCAGACGTATACACCATCTCTCAATCCAGGACCGTGAAGCACTTAAAGCACCACACAGAAGGAGTTCATGAACGTTTGCAGACTCACCTGCCCTCGTTTCAGCCCGAAATATCGTGCCACGGGATCTCCACACTGAATTCTGGGTAACTGTGTATCCTTGAGTTTACTGATTACGGTCAAGAAAAGCGGTTTTGATGATGTTGCACTGCGCAAGCTTCCTCTTAACCCAGTTTACTATACAGTCGACAGTGAGTCAGTGGAGCAGAATTAACTGTTTCTGGGAACAAAATCACTTTTGTGTTTCTGCTTGTCTCTTTAAAAGCATCACTTCACACACAGCTGCTGCTATAGTATGGATACTATCTGGCCAGCAGCTCTTTCACTTCTTCTCGTGTCATAACGATGTGCTCAGGAACCAACTGAAGGACAAAGAAAAACAATGAAGAAATTAAAGATTTTCTTTATGTACTAATGCATGCAAAATATAGTCCTTTGTTATTTTAACAGATTGCAATATTTGTTTATAAAACAAATCTTAATATGCTTTTAAAATAAATTAGATTTATAATATGTTAAGGCTTTAAATACATATATATTTTAATCAATGTTTATATATTTTTGTGCTTGGGTTAAAATTATACTAATAGTTAGAATGAAAATGCAAACAATGCACTATTTGTTAATATAACATTTCAATATGTTTTTTGTAAATAATATTTATTATATCTATACACATTATTAATGTTTTTAATTCAGAAGTATAAAATATTTGTGTGCTTGGTTTGGAATTATACTCAATTATATTGAGTGATAAAATTATAATTTAGCAATTTTTGTTCTCAGCAGTAGATGTTAAATGTTTATCATAAGTTTAAATTGCAATAATTGTTATATATATATATGTGTGTGTGTGTGTGTGTGTGTGTGTGTGTGTGTGTGTATGTGTGTGTGTGTGTGTGTGTATGCATGCATGGGTGTATGCATGCGTGTGTGTATGCATGCATGCGTGTGTGTGTATGGATGTGTGTGTATGTGTATGCATGTATGGATGGGTGTATGCATGTATGTGTGTGTGCGTATGCATGTGTGTATACATGCATGTGTGTGTGTATGTATGCGTGTATGGATGGGTGTATGCATGCGTGTGTGTGCGTATGCATGCATGTGTGTGCATGTATGTATGCATGTATGTGTGTATGGATGGTGTATGCATGTATGTGTGTGTGCATATGGATGCGTGTGTGTGTATGCATGCATGCGTGTGTGTGTGTGTATGTGTGCGTGTATGCATGTATGTGTGTGTGCGTATGCATGCATGTGTGTGTGCGTATGCATGTATGTATACATGCGTGTGTGTGCGTATGCATGCATGCATGCGTGTGTATGGATGCATGTATGTGTGTGCATATGGATGCGTGTGTGTGTATGGATGCGTGTATGCGTGTGTATGGATGCGTGTATGCGTGTGTGTATGCATGTATGTTTTTTTTATAAATCAAGCTTATACAACTAAAATAATAGGATTGCTTTTGTTTCTCTTTTTGAACATTAGTTTGCACACATGTTCCATTCAGTGGAAAGCGTCTCACCTCGTGCTCGGTGAGGTTTATGAGCAGCTCTTGCTGTAGAAACTGTTCCAGGATGTATTTTGGTGCCATATCAACCAAAGACTGAAAAAGAAGAATCATCATCAGGAAAAAGAGGTCAACGGATCTAGGCATCAAACCACTAAATCTATATCCTTCTGCTTGCCTGGCACCGAATGACCCGTGTTTGGTGTTTCCGGTGTGTGTGGTACCTGTTTAGCAGAAGGAGTCATGCCCGTCTGGACTACGATAATGACCCGTGTTTGGTGTTTCCGGTGTGTGTGGTACCTGTTTAGCAGAAGGAGTCATGCCCATCTGGACTACGATAATGACCCGTGTTTGGTGTTTCCGTGTGTGTGGTACGTGTTTAGCAGAAGGAGTCATGCCCGTCTGGACTATAATGACCCGTGTTTGGTGTTTCCGTGTGTGTGGTACCTGTTTAGCAGAAGGAGTCATGCCCGTCTGGACTATGATAATGACCCGTGTTTGGTGTTTCCGTGTGAGTGTGGTACCTGTTTAGCAGAAGGCGCCATCCCGTCTGACTACGATAATGACCCGTGTTTGGTGTTTCCGGTGAGTGTGGTACCTGTTTAGCAGAAGGAGTCATGCCCGTCTGACTACGATAATGACCCGTGTTTGGTGTTTCCGTGTGTGTGGTACCTGTTTAGCAGAAGGAGTCATGCCCATCTGGACTACGATAATGACCCGTGTTTGGTGTTTCCGTGAGTGTGGTACGTGTTTAGCAGAAGGAGTCATGCCCGTCTGGACTACGATAATGACCCGTGTTTGGTGTTTCCGTGTGTGTGGTACCTGTTTAGCAGAAGGAGTCATGCCCGCCTGACTACGATAATGACCCGTGTTTGGTGTTTCCGTGTGTGTGGTACCTGTTTAGCAGAAGGCCATGCCCGCCTGGACTACGATAATGGCCCGTGTTTGGTGTTTCCGTGTGAGTGGTACCTGTTTAGCAGAAGGCGCCATCCCCGCCTGACTACGATAATGACCCGTGTTTGGTGTTTCCGTGTGTGTGTGGTACCTGTTTAGCAGAAGGAGTCATGCCCGCCTGGACTACGATAATGACCCGTGTTTGGTGTTTCCGTGTGTGTGGTACCTGTTTAGCAGAAGGAGTCATGCCCGCCTGGACTACGATAATGACCCGTGTTTGGTGTTTCCGTGTGTGTGGTACCTGTTTAGCAGAAGGAGTCATGCCCGCCTGGACTACGATAATGACCCGTGTTTGGTGTTTCCGTGTGTGTGGTACCTGTTTAGCAGAAGGAGTCATGCCCGCCTGACTACGATAATGACCCGTGTTTGGTGTTTCCGTGTGTGTGGTACCTGTTTAGCAGAAGGAGTCATGCCCGCCTGACTACGATAATGACCCGTGTTTGGTGTTTCCGGTGTGTGTGGTACCTGTTTAGCAGAAGGAGTCATGCCCGTCTGGACTACGATAATGACCCGTGTTTGGTGTTTCCGGTGAGTGTGGTACCTGTTTAGCAGAAGGAGTCATGCCCGTCTGGACTACGATAATGACCCGTGTTTGGTGTTTCCGGTGTGTGTGGTACCTGTTTAGCAGAAGGAGTCATGCCCGCCTGACTACGATAATGACCCGTGTTTGGTGTTTCCAGTGTGTGTGGTACCTGTTTAGCAGAAGGCGTCATGCCCGCCTGGACTACGATAATGACCCGTGTTTGGTGTTTCCGTGTGTGTGGTACCTGTTTAGCAGAAGGAGTCATGCCCGCCTGGACTACGATAATGACCCGTGTTTGGTGTTTCCGTGTGTGTGGTACCTGTTTAGCAGAAGGCGTCATGCCCGTCTGGACTACGATAATGACCCGTGTTTGGTGTTTCCGGTGTGTGTGGTACCTGTTTAGCAGAAGGAGTCATGCCCGTCTGGACTATGATAATGACCCGTGTTTGGTGTTTCCGTGAGTGTGGTACCTGTTTAGCAGAAGGAGTCATGCCCGCCTGGACTACGATAATGACCCGTGTTTGGTGTTTCCGTGTGTGTGGTACCTGTTTAGCAGAAGGCGTCATGCCCGTCCTGGACTACGATAATGACCCGTGTTTGGCGTTTCCGTGTGTGTGGTACCTGTTTAGCAGAAGGAGTCATGCCCGCCTGGACTACGATAATGACCCGTGTTTGGCGTTTCCGTGTGTGTGGTACCTGTTTAGCAGAAGGCGTCATGCCCGTCCTGGACTACGATAATGACCCGTGTTTGGTGTTTCCGTGTGTGTGGTACCTGTTTAGCAGAAGGAGTCATGCCCGCCTGGACTACGATAATGACCCGTGTTTGGCGTTTCCGTGTGTGTGGTACCTGTTTAGCAGAAGGAGTCATGCCCCTGACTACGATAATGACCCGTGTTTGGTGTTTCCGGTGTGTGTGGTACCTGTTTAGCAGAAGGAGTCATGCCCGTCTGGACTACGATAATGACCCGTGTTTGGTGTTTCCGGTGTGTGTGGTACCTGTTTAGCAGAAGGAGTCATGCCCGTGCCTGGACTACGATAATGACCCGTGTTTGGTGTTTCCGGTGTGAGTGGTACCTGTTTAGCAGAAGGAGTCATGCCCGTCTGGACTACGATAATGACCCGTGTTTGGTGTTTCCGGTGTGTGTGGTACCTGTTTAGCAGAAGGAGTCATGCCCGTCTGGACTACGATAATGACCCGTGTTTGGTGTTTCCGGTGTGTGTGGTACCTGTTTAGCAGAAGGAGTCATGCCCGTCTGGACTACGATAATGACCCGTGTTTGGTGTTTCCGTGTGTGTGGTACCTGTTTAGCAGAAGGCGTCATGCCCGCCTGGACTACGATAATGACCCGTGTTTGGTGTTTCCGTGAGTGTGGTACCTGTTTAGCAGAAGGAGTCATGCCCGTCTGGACTACGATAATGACCCGTGTTTGGTGTTTCCGGTGTGTGTGGTACCTGTTTAGCAGAAGGAGTCATGCCCGCCTGGACTACGATAAATGACCCGTGTTTGGTGTTTCCGTGTGTGTGGTACCTGTTTAGCAGAAGGCGTCATGCCCGTCTGACTACGATAATGACCCGTGTTTGGTGTTTCCGGTGTGTGTGGTACCTGTTTAGCAGAAGGAGTCATGCCCGCCTGACTACGATAATGACCCGTGTTTGGTGTTTCCGTGTGTGTGGTACCTGTTTAGCAGAAGGAGTCATGCCCGCCTGACCACGATAATGACCCGTGTTTGGTGTTTCCGGTGTGTGTGGTACCTGTTTAGCAGAAGGCGTCATGCCCGTCCTGGACTACGATAATGACCCGTGTTTGGTGTTTCCGTGTGTGTGGTACCTGTTTAGCAGAAGGAGTCATGCCCGCCTGACTACGATAATGACCCGTGTTTGGTGTTTCCGGTGTGTGTGGTACCTGTTTAGCAGAAGGCGTCATGCCCGTCTGGACTACGATAATGACCCGTGTTTGGTGTTTCCGGTGTGTGTGGTACCTGTTTAGCAGAAGGAGTCATGCCCGTCTGGACTACGATAATGGCCCGAGCGATGTTTTCCTCCTGCATCCGCTGGCAGTACATCTTAATGGTCTTGATGCCCACTTTCATCTCCTCTGGTGGACACAATACACTCAGATAAGCACACACAAAACGTTCAGCGTCACACGGACTCACCTGGAAAGAACACGAACATCTGGTCGGTGGGGTCGTCATTGTGTGCCACCAGCACGGTGAGGTCCGTCCGTCTGGGTCGACCCTCGCTGGGTCGGTCTCCAAACTGACCTTTGAACTCGTCCAAGGTCTGGTCCAGCTCGTCTTGGGTCACCAGATATCCTCGATCGTGGCAGAGCTACAACATTAACGTGAAGGATGATGCAGCGAAGCATCCTGGACTTTAAAACACCGCTATATCATTTATGAATTAATACGATAACATGATAATATAATTAAAAAACACAGTTTTTCTATTCACTAAAGTGCTGTACTGTTATGCATTCATTTAAATGTTTTTATTATTATTATTATTATTAACTTTAATAGGTCTATTTTAACAGACTAATGTTTAACAATTGCAATTTATACTGTAAAATATATTATTAACATGCATCAAATATTTAGTTTACAAGGTTACTTTGTTCTATCCATTATAGTACAGCACTGTTATATATTATTTATTCAGGTATTATAATTGTATTGACTTTAAATCATTTTTAATTTACTATTTTACACACCTTTGAAGACCCTGATCTAAAATGAGTGACATTTATGCTGTTTATATATAAGAACATGTATAATCTGAAAGCTCTGTAAATCGCTTCGGATAACAGTAAATGCACTACAGTCTGTTACCGGAAGTCATTATTTCTATCAGTTTGTATATTATCTGTACATACTGTTTCGATGTTTACACACACTTCTGTCTAGTTAGGACTAAACAACTAACGACAGTAACTTCTAAACGCAGCTCAATACACATTCACACCTGCATTATGGTCTTACGGATTTTCCATAATCGATAAGACTCCTCGTCATCATCCATAACGCGTTATAATAACAACACCTTCCTAAATAACTCCTCTAACAATCTGCTTTTAAACTCTCGCGCTTCCTGTCATCAGTCACGTGCTCACAGCGGCGGTTAAGGACCCCTGCGGGTGTCGAATTCATTGCCAGGCACAAAATACAGTTTGCCGCAGTCTTTGCTTTATAGGGAGCATATGCCTATATTTTTGTTTTATTTTAATATTTAAATATCATGTATTGCTTATATACATTTTAAAAACGTATTACTACTATGTATTTTTATACGTTTGTAATTGTAATAAAATAATAATAATATTATTTGTAATTAATTTTATTGAGACCAAAGATCACAGCACTTGTTTAAAGTCATATATGTGACCCTGGGTCATTTTTTAATAATCTGAAAGCTGAATAAATCATATTTCCATTGATGTGTGGTTTGTTATGATAGGACAGTATTTGAAAATCTGGAATAAATATAACCCCAGTGCTACTTATGACCACTTTTGTGCTCCAGGGTCACATATTTAATACAAATGTTTTTTTTTTATATATATATTTCCATGAATGTAGAGTATTTGAGAACTGAAAGATGATCTGTTAACTGTGACGGGTTTTGTGAATAAATCTTTATGTATTTTTATGCTTTAATTCAGGCATTCCTGGCGATCGACTGTCCTGTAAAGCTCAGCTCCAACTCTAATCAAACACACTTAGCAACTAATTAAGGTCTTCACGATCGCGTGAAAATTAAAGTCAGGTGTTTTTGATAGAAGGGTTGGTCACCCCTGCTTTCATTTAACCGCATTGCACGTATTGATCATATGACTTGCACCAGCAGCAGAAGCGCCGTCTCTGATTGGCTGAGGCGGACAGAAGAGGCGTGTCTTTCTCGTAGGTGGGCGGGGCTTTGTGCCGCAGCACTATGTGGTTATTCCAGCGAGCGCTGTTCATCGGGACACTGGGGAGTAAGAGCGTCGTTAAAGCCATGGTAAGATACCAGACAACACCTTTACCAGCTGTTTAACTGTCTAAGAGAGTGTTTAGACTAGTTCGTGTCGTCTAACAGCTAGTTGTTGTTGTAGGAGGTCATAGTCCGGTGTGTTTATTTGTGGCACCTGTGTCTCCGTTAATTCAGTCCGGTGGAGGAACATTAGTAGGTCCGTTAAGGTGTTAATGTGCTATAATAAAATGCACTCTAAACTTCAAAATCGACATGTTGGTGTGTTGTTAGGTAGTCGTTAAAATAGTTTTTTGTTTAGTTGGTATGTGTGACAATCACAGTCATTTAGAAATAATTACAAACACAGTGAAAATAAATGCATTTTGAGTTAGTCTGTTACCATTAAATTTAAGAGCACAGTAGCCATGACTGACAGGACTGGAAAGTTCGTTTTTGTGAGTTATTATCAAGTTATAATATAATGACACCGATATAAACTTGACATCTCATTTGACCATAAATACTGAATAAAAAAGCGTTTTGATAGTATTGCACGTTGTCAAAATAAAAGTTGCGTCAGTTATTGTTTCTTTGAATGCACATATAAAACGTTTTGCGACCCACCAGTTGAAAACATCTTTAATTTATGTTTTGATGACATTAACTAAATAGCATGAGACGTCATCCTGCTGGTCAGTAAGGTTCAAGCCTATTTATTTGTAACATATAATTATGCTATTGTTTTGTTGGTGAATCATGAAACGATGATCACTGCGTTTGTCTCAGTGGTATCTTCCTGTCAAATAATAAGTTTACATATATAATGTACAATGTTGCCAGATATTGCAGAAAAACAAGCAATTTCAAAAGAAAGAAAAAGATATAAATAAGTTCAAAGCTGTTTTGTGAATAAGATTAATATATCATAACGTTCAAGTAAATAAGACCAAAGTGTCAATAAATTGGAAAACAGTAAAAAAAAACGTTAATGGTGCATCTGGCAACAAATGACATACCCGCTCTCCTCAACGCGCTCTCAAGCCCGTTCACTGCGCTGCTTCTAGCAACATGATGGTGCAAACACTAATATGATATGGGGTGGTTTAAATGGCAAAATAATCATTCAGAGAGCTTGACATTTTATTTTGAATATATGACCGATCCGGACCTGTGACCTCATAGCTACAGCAGTGCTCTGTCTCCGTTAATTCAGTCCGGTGGAGGAACATTAGCCCGTTAGCTTTAATGATGTAATCCTGTCTATGTGGCTTTATAATGCCTTAAAATCTATTTCTATTCGTTTTTTTGGTGTATTTGTTAACAGAACGACTCGTTAAAGTCGTTGTTTTGGGTTTAGTGTTCAGCTTTCGATTCAATCACATGAAGAATAATCAATAACGATAACCGTAATCAGATCCGTGTATTATTAAGAGACTAACCAGTGATAATGTGGAGGTTATTAAGAGTTATCAACTATAAATGCATTATTTGGAGGGGCTATTATCAGTAGTATTCAATAATAATAGTTTGATTAAATCTCATTGCATGTTTACTAAAATGCACACATGTATATATTTTTTATTGTAGGGTGTTGCAGGTATGATATGATCTAAAAGATTTGATATCTTAATTTTATTATGCAACATGAATATAATATGACCATTATAAAGTGCCTCACTAGGCAGGTTGTTTATTTGTCCATAATAAATTACAGGGTATAATTAGAGTGAAATGTAATCAATCAGGTGCTCAGTGGACAGTGCAAAATTAAGAAATATATAAGTACAACACAAGCATATGGTGAAATAAGAGTAAAATGCAATGAAATAAAAAGTGCAAAACAATAAGATGTGCAAAAAAAAAACAGTGTACTGGGACTTAATAAATAATGTGAATAATGCAGAACTGAATTGTAAAACCAGTGTTGTGGAATGATCAGGAGGTTTAAAACACATTCAACCAGTTACAGTGTTCATACTGTAAATATGACTTGATTGTGTCCCATTTGAGGAATACAAACATCATACTATTGCATAAACCCACACTGCGTGATCTTTCTACATCTGTGTGTTTGTCACACACACACACCATGACTGGACTGTCTGCGGTAAGCTTGTGAAGTCTGGTTAGCTTTGACTAGTCTCCGCTGTAGTGTGTAGATGTGATGTGTTCTGTACACACTCCACAGACACGGGATCATCTGATTCGTTTAGCAGCTCTGTGTCAACGGTTGGTTAAATCCCTTCTGTAAAGTAATATTTAGTTTCTTGTGTTTTGCGAGCAGAAAGTCACACATAACTGTATCAGAGGGCAAAGATGACTATGAGATTTCATCAGTTATGCTATCACACGAAGGAGTTGCATCATTGATTTATAGCACATGATTGTGTATCATAGTTCTTGTGTTCAGTAATAACTTGCTGGGGTTGGCAGACACCCTGTGACCTTTGACCTCTCTGTTTATCTCAGTGTGAAAAGCTGGATCGGCCAAATCCATATCTGGTTCTCTGAGACATCGTGGAAATGAAGTTATTGGAAATACAGGTGAACACATTCAGAAACTGATTTAATTTGCTCAAGCATACTGTATTAATGCTCATATTGGGGTTAGTGATCTGAACAAGCCCCTAATAAGAATTATTAAACTAACTTGATTGTTTAAATATTAAAAAAGACTTCTATTTCTTGAAAATCTGCTGAATTGTACTTAAACTCAGGCCATCCTAGATGTAGATGAGTTTGTTTCTTCATCAGATTTGTAGAAATGTGTCACTGCATCAGTGTCTCACCAATGGATGCTCTGCAGTGAATGGGTGCCGTCAGAATGAGAGTCCAAACAGCTGATAAAAACATCTCAATCCACACCAGTCCATCAATTAACATCTGGAGAAGACAACAGCTGAAACAAATCCAGCGTTAAGATATTTTTAACTTCAATATTAGTCCATCATAATGCTTCCTCCAGTGAAACGGTGTTCTGGTCTGAATCAGGAGAGAAATCTGCACAGATCAAGCAGCGTTTACAAAACAGCTCGAAAACAAATATGTGTCTGGATTTTAATGTGAGAGACAACATGAGATGGACTTTTTCACTGGAGGAAGAGTTATTATGGACTTGTGTTTAAGTAAAAATGTCTTTATGGATTCGTTGATGTTTTTAATCAGCTGTTTGGACTTCTTTCTACACATACTAAGACGATTTCTCAAATGGTGAAAGAAACACTCATCCTAATCTTAGATGTCCTGAGAGCGAGCACATTTTAATATTTGTCTGAACTATTGTCATCCACGTTATGCTCATTCAGGCTTTGGCCGAGCTCTGTGAATCTGGCTCGTGGTGTCTGAAGTGTGTGTGTGTGTGTGTGTGTGTGTGTGTGTGTGTGTGTGTGTGTGTTTCAGGGGTTATGTGTGCATCATCACTAACGTAGCCTCTAAATGAGGTGACTCCGGTAAACTACACTCAGCTTGCGGCAATGCACGCCACGTACGCTGAGAAAGGTTTACGCATCATGGGCTTCCCCTGCAACCAGTTTGGAAAGCAGGTATGTACTGGGATGGAGAGCCGGTTTGTAGTGCATTATATACTTGGTACTCTATGCAGGATTTTAAACAGTGATCTTGTATGATATATGACTCCTCGTGACCGGATTACGTTGCATGGTTAATCCAGTGAGTTTCAGTTGCGTCTCATAGGGCTGTCATAACTCATATGATATAATTGATGAGGTCATCTTTTTTTTATCCGACCAGATTTCTTGCAAATAAAATACGGTCTAACTCTGGTGTAATTTGAGCACGTCTAACAATATCCTTTACATCCTTTCAGAACAGCATATCTGTTTACTTCTTATCGCTACGCGCTGCACACGCAGTGCGTTGCGTCATGTTTAAGCGGTGAATAACAACCCTCTGACAGAACAGGCGGGCTGTATGACACATGCAAAAGGAACAAAAGTAGCCAGATAAACAGATATTGTAGTTTATATTTTGGGCATGTTATCACGCTTAGTTATTCTACATCTAAATAAAATGTGCTTCATAGTAATGCACTGCGAACTCGCGTCATCAATAGCTGCAAAACATAATATCTTCATAAATGTCATCGAAACTATCCATACATGAATTCCTTTTGCTGCTGGTGCTGTCTGATGAGTTTTAAAGCCAGACAGGTGCTTCTAAACAGTAAGATTATAGCCTTATGTATTATTTTATCATAGCCTATACAGTGTTTAATTTGTAATAAAGCTGATGGATTCACATCAGACGGAGATAGATCATTGAGCAATCACTCGGTTGACACATTTAAGTGATCACCAGCTTGCTCTTCATTTTATATTGCAGTATACTCTAAAATCAGTTATTTTATTTAACATTTTTTATGTTTGGGTAGTTTTGTGTAACTCAGATCATGGACAGTCAATTTGCGTTTGCATCAGTGCGCAGATATTTTCTCTTCTGGTGAGAGCAGTTGACTGACTTATTTGGTTTTTTAAATAGTTTAATTTAATATAAAACAGTAAACGATTTTATACAAAGCAAACCAAGTCACCTAAACCAACAGATCGTTTTTTTCGACTATGAAATGTTTTATTTTTACTTCTAACGCTTGTTAAACAATTTAAATATAAGAAAAGTTGTATACATGTTTAAACGGTGAAATAAATGTTGTGTTAAGAACTGTATTTGAGAAAAATAAAGGCATTAAGACAAGAAAAAAAGAAAGAAAGAAGAATAGATAAACAATGACAAGGTAAAACATAACGACTGCAAAATGGTCAGAAAGCCATCAGGCAAGTCTGACTCGGTCATTCTTCTCAGGAAGTTAAATTGTTTGGTTTTTGAAAAAGATAATTTTTGTCTAAGCCAATTTGTTCATATTTACATATACATTTAAATGACAGATGTCTTTTTTCTCTGCGACACTTTTAGTGTTGACAGCAAAGGTTAAACAAATTTTGTATTTTGACAAGAATAAAAATAACAAATATGCTTTTTACAAACTGGCCTACATTATAATATATATTTCTCTCTCTGACACATTATTATGTTGACAACAAAATGTAAAACTAATTTGATTCTGGACATGACGAATAAAATAAATAGCCTACAATAAAATACATTTTTGCAGACTACATTTGTATTTGTTATCTTTCTCTTTCAGTAGGAAATGTAATTATGAGATTCTGGAAACAGATATATTTGCAACGGTAAAGAAAAACTCTTTATTTTGCATAAAAAATATTGTTATCATAAAAAGCCTAACGAATCGTCAAATAATATTGTACATCTAATTTGCTGTTACAATATCCGTTTCAACAAACACAGTTTGCAACAAGTTGTGTTTGGACAAGAGCGTTTATATGGAGTCTTCAACAATGTCTGAAGAAATGAATCAAGTTTACACCTCACAGAACTAAGCATGGGTCATGTTGAGCTCACATGTTTCTGCAGCTTGCTCAGGTTGTTATTATTTTAATAATTTGTTGTAAAAGAATGGGTTACAAGCGATGACAAAGACTGTTCCATAATTCCTATTAAACTCAGAAGATATTGAAAAAAACAAAGCTATAGAGATTAATATTATTTTAATTTGCTGTTTTAAGAATAAATGCTTTATTATTATTCATTTCCATGTTCATATACAAGCTGGATGTCTTGATCAAGTCATTCAGGGCTCTACTCATTCTTCACTGGTGCTATTTCTCCGTTTTTTGATACAACATTATAAGTTAATCAGCATGCATTGATTAATCTAGTTTATAGCTATATGGTAGAATTGTTCAACTTTCAACCCGTTCTTTTCATCATTATTATTTGTGTTGCCTTCTCTGGTTTAAAGTCTTTTACTTTAGTTTGAAAATAAATCCTGGTGTGCTTGTGTTGCGTTACCTTGGCGCTGTGCAGCAGTGAGTGTAGCTACCCATGAAGGCTGAATGTGCATCTCTTCACGTGATCAGCGAAATCTGACTCCTGCTCAATGTGCCGTGTGCAGCGAAAAGAGCGTTGGAGCAGCAGACCATCATTTGCACAAGTGCGAGTCAAATTTTTTTTTACTGTGTGTAACCAAACCCGATATTTGTTGCTGCTTCACCGCGGTAATAAAAAATCCAATACCGTCACAGCCCTAGTCTCACAAGGGATTTTATTTCTCTTCCAGTTTTGAATCGAGAGTAAATATTTAAATCTTGAATGTTGCTTCAGGTTCTTTTGTCACTGAAAAAGGACGGTCAATTCAAGTTTGTTGATTATGGGGTATTATATTCCATGCACACATGCTGCAGAAGGCGTAGACGTTGCTGGGGCATTATATTGTATATTAAAACACGTTCTTTGATTAAATGAACCAGACCGTAAGAGCGTCCGCCGTCATGACTAAGTGGAGTAGTTTGTGTTGTGTGTTGAGTTTTAATCTGACCAGACATATTAAAGAATCATTTATTTGCATTGTCTTCATTTACATTTTTAGTAAATATAATGTGCTTTTGTCAAGTTAAATGGGTTTTGTTTTGTATATTATTTTTCGGTTTATTTCTGTTTTAGTTAGTTTCCAATAAATAATTGTAGTTTCTATTACTTTATTGTTTTATTGGCAAGATAACAAGGTTATCGTCCTATAACAGGACATTGGCAAGTTTGGTCATACATGTGTGTTTATGTATTTATTGATTCATTTAATTTTATTTCAATTACAAACATGTTTTAATAGTGTTCAGACTATTTTTTTTTTCCTCCCCAAAATGTATTTTGCTTTAAAATTTGAATGTGCAAAACACTGTGTGCTGTTATAGTTTTTAATATTAGTGTTCTGATTTAAGTTCAAAGAGAATCTCCCACAGAATGTAACCAGCGGCGATGATGTCATCACGATATTTGCATACGAGAATGTAACCAGCGGCGATGATGTCATCACGATATTTGCATACGAGAATGTAACCAGCGGCGATGATGTCATCACGATATTTGCATACGAGAATGTAACCAGCGGCGATGATGTCATCACGATATTTGCATACGAGAATGTAACCAGCGGCGATGATGTCATCACGATATTTGCATACGAGAATGTAACCAGCGGCGATGATGTCATCACGATATTTGCATACGAGAATGTAACCAGCGGCGATGATGTCATCACGATATTTGCATACCAGAATGTAACCAGCGGCGATGATGTCATCACGATATTTGCATACCAGAATGTAACCAGCGGCGATGATGTCATCACGATATTTGCACACGGAACTGTGAATAACTGATCTTCCCTGCGTATTATTGACCATTTCTAGCCTCTTTCTCGTGGTAGTCACAGGTTTACAGAGGTCACATGCTCATGTTCTCGTCAGTTTTGTAATCCAGCGAGGTGCTGTGTGTTCTGCAGGAACCTGGAAGCGAAGCGGAGATCAAGGAGTTTGCCAAAGGCTACAACGCAGAGTTTGACCTCTTCAGTAAGATCGAGGTGAACGGAGACGGAGCTCATCCGCTCTGGAAATGGATGAAGGAGCAGCCCAAAGGCAGAGGCACTCTGGGAAAGTGAGTCTTATTTGTCTGTGTAGTTCTTCAATCTATGGAGCCTGATGTTTTTACTTGAACACAAATGTATTTATTTAGATTTTGATGAGTGTATTTTGTAATGCGCTGATCATACCATTTTATTTCTACAGCAACATCAAGTGGAATATATAAAAAGGATGGATTTGTAGCGTAAAAAAAAAAAAAAAAACACTTTGCATTTATACTCGACAATATTGTTGTTTCATTTAACAATCATTGTTTAACATGTTCAGACTGAGCCAACAGACCATTTTAACATGATAAATTGAATATTAACAAAATGTATGGGTCTTGGTAAAAAAATGTCATTTTCATGAAAACTACTAAAATGGATTTATAGCGTTTTGGAAAAGAGCTCTTCATATATAGAATCTGAGAAAAAAATTACTTTAGAAAAATAATGTATTTGTTTAAATTGTATTAAAAAATGTTTTATGTATAATTACATTTGATATATTTTTGTTGTGATTTATAACATGATTATAATATACATAACATATATTAATTTGTTAAAATTGTATACAATTTGTATAACGTGTCTGTTTAAAAGTTGAGATGAAATGCATAAAATGTTTGTAATTCTAAATTAATTGCCTTTATTTGTATTTGTTTTAAATTGTGTAGGTCTATAAAAATTAAACTATTGATGTTAAATTAATTTGTTTGTTTTAAATTGTATTAAAAAAATATTTAAAAATTACATTTAATTTTTTTTGTATAAAATTGTACAACATGTAGATATTTATAACAAATATTTAAAGAATGTATAAACTGAAGTCCTGTGTTTTTTGTCCCATCAGGTTATTGAAAAGGATCTTCCCAAGTACCTGTAGACGCTTGTTCTCCGTCCCATGTGTTGTGCGTCTTTGCTCGATGGCTGGACGTTGTACCTGTAGGCGTTTGTAGACATGCGTCTCTCTCTGCTCGATGGCTGGACGTTGTACCTGTAGGCTCTTGTTCTCCGTCTCATGTGTTGTAGACATGCGTCTCCTCTGCTCTTGTTCTCCGTCTCATGTGTTGTAGACATGCGTCTCTCTGCTCGATGGCTGGACGTTGTGTTTTAGACATGCGTCTCTCTCTGCTCGATGTCTGGACGTTGTACCTGTAGGCTCTTGTTCTCCGTCTCATGTGTTGTAGACATGCGTCTCTCTGCTCGATGGCTGGACGTCGCGGGTGAAGCTCAGATCTATGACGGCCGTTCCTCAAGCCTGTGTTCAGGTGGGGACGGCCCGATGTCCTCCGGCGTGCTAATTCTCTGAGCAAACCCTGCGGTGTCCAGCCGCGCGAGCAGAGAGGAGCTGAACTGCACTGAAGAAGCTTTTCTAGTGATTAAAGTCGCATCTGAACTGTCTGTGTGTGTGTGTTTTCCTTTACTAGACGGAGTGATGTTTACAGATGCAGAATAAATCACCTCATATTTAGGAGTGCAGGTCAATTGAGCTGCTTTTTGACCGTCATATAAATGTGACTCAATTAGACCGATGTAATAGTTAAACTTTTTTTTTTAATGTATTTTTTCAGTAAATGATTTATTGTAGTAATTAAAATTATTTAATTGTAGTATTCTCTTATACATATATATTTGTTAATGTTTTTAAAATTGTTTAATTTTTATTAGTAGTATTATTTGAATTAATTACCTCCCTTGCAAATAAAATTTTGGGAAACCCTGAAATAACTTAATATATCAATTGAAATGTGTTTACTTTAATGAAGTGCAATCATGAATGCTAAAAATCAGCATTAAATACAGAAATAGCTGTAATGCACAAGACTTGACATAAATGCATTTTACATGAAAAATGATTTGGGCGGCTGATGACAAATAATTCACAATTATGGGACAAATAATTGACACACAATTCACATTTTTTATATTTTGTTGACTTGTCTAGTTATGTTAGTATAATTTATAGCAGTTTATTAAAATGTAGAATTTTTTATACTTTCAGTTTTGATTTAGATTTTTTTTTTTTGCAGTTTTATGCTTCTAAGTATTACTATTTTATTTTTTCGTATTGCTTCCAGTTTGTAATTTTAGTAACCAGTTATTAATAATGCGCGTGCGTGCTGTAGTTTGAGGGTCACCTGTAGAGAGCGGTATTTTCCCATTTAAAAACTGCGGTGTTTTCCTATTTTTTATTTGAATGGTTAATTAGTCCTCTCAGTATTGAATTTACTGGAACATTGGAGGCTTTTATAGTGCTTTAAACTTAGAATTAATATTTAAATGAAATGCCTTTATGCCAGAATATGTAAATTCCCCCGTGGCTGACGTCATTGTGAAAGGCGATACTCGGGAGACGTCACTGCTGCTCGGCTCGGGAGCGCGCACAGCAGGCTCGCACACGCGCCGCACCGCGGACCCAGGTCATGACGCGCGCTCCGTCTTTCCTTGCTTTGATTCGCGTTGACGCTCCGCGGCTCGCTTGATCCGGATCCGATGGAGGGAGCCGCGGCCGGAGGATGCGCGGCGGAGGACGCGGACGCGGTGATGGACGCTGCAGATCTCGGTATGCGTTCATGCTTCTGTTACACGTCGATTTCATGCAGATGCATGCTTTTCCGAACAAATATACTAGGCGCAGAATTATTATTGTGTATTACAGTCATGCTGGAATTACCTGACAGTACCAGGGTTATGTAATCAAACATGGCATGCATGCACACTGACTGTTTTACTGACATAGCACTATTTGTATTCGAAGTGGTGTAATGTTTAGATTCTTTATGATCATATAAATTGCAATGCGGTAGGAGCATAGGATGGAAAGACATAATTTGACCATGGCATATGACAGTCGGTACTTTAGTATATTAAAATATCATGGATTTGCCATCAGGTCTCATCATTGAATCATGGCACTGCTGTACATTTATTAAGTGTCATAAGAGTGTGTACGTGTGTGTGTGTGAGAGAGAGTGTGTGTGTGAGAGAGTGTGTGTGTGTGTGTGAGAGAGAGAGAGTGTGTGTGTGTAAGAGAGTGTGTGTGTGTGTAGAGGTGTGTGTGTGTGTGTGTGTGTGTGTGTGTGTGTGCGTGTGTGTGCGTGTGTGTGTGTGTGTGTGTGTGTGTGTGTGTGTGTAAATGGATATAAATCCATGTATTTTACCCAACACCATGGCATATTTTTTACCATGGCAATCTTCAAAGTACTACAAGACATAAATATCTGATTTATTAATATCAGAATGAGCATTTGCCTTTCCAGACCAAGACAGAAAATACAAATATTTTGAATTTGATATTGTTTATATAGCCTATGCGAATATGTAATTTTATACATATATAATCACTTATTTTAATTTTTTGTCATATATACATGATAAAACTAAACAATGAACATATGTGCACAATAAGCAATAGAGACAAAATATTGATGTACAAATAATCTATATACAGATACAGTATCACCGTGTTCTGTATTGATATATACCATAGTATCACCATGATATTCTTATGAAAAACTTTTAAATAGAACGAGTTATGAATTTCTGTGCAATGCCATATTACAATAGATGGTAATGTATTGCTGCAGCGGGACTCGGAGTGTGTGTAACATCATGTGAACGTCAGTCCGAGTGTGTCCTTCAAATGCAAACTCAAAGTCAGAGAGAGTAATAATGCTCTGAGAGTGTTGAGAATACACAGACAGGGGTCTCTTTCAGGTCCTGTGGGCATGATTTTAGCTGCTCGGCTGCTAATCCTGTTGTTCAGCCGTGGTTTTCCGCACTCAGCGTTCCCGTTCGTCACGGGTTCAGAGCCTCTTCTGTCTGTTGATGTTCATATTACTGTAGTGCTGACACATTCCTGCTGCAGCTCTGATGAGAAGAAGATGAGGTCTCGGTTACATTGGATCAGATGCTAAATTCTATTGGAGAAATACAAATGCAGTTAGAGAACAGAGCTGTAAAGTGCATATGGGGAGCAGTTCTGATTATTCATGAGAAATCGTTGAGATCTCTGACTTTTCATTGCAGACTTCAGTGTCTTGGTCAATTGTTGAGATCTCATCTGAAATACTAGAAGAGACTCGTGTGAGGACGAAGCAGAATGCAGCCTTTCCTTTCTCCATCTGACCTCTTTGCTCTGAGAAATAAATGAGATGATTCACACAAACAGATCTCATCAGAGTTACTCAAATGATCTGGGTGTTTAGGAGAAACATCTGAAAGTTTGTACTTGACACATGAACTAAAAGCTCGTGTACGTCTCCTGAGCTCTGAAAGTGCAATGCACTAGCCATGCGATTATAAATAAAATCCTCCGGGTTGATACTCTGGCAAATATGAAACACTAACAGAGACATAAATGAGATTACCGATGTCTTTTTCTCCGGAGAAACCTCTGAGAAGCAGGAGACTGAGAGCATTTGCTGTCTCTGAGAAATAATCGAGTTAGATACAGAAAAAAATAGATCTCATTTATGATTGATTTTTCTTTCTCATGGGAAAACATGCAAGCGAAAGAGATCTCTATCTGAACTGGAGCATTCTCTTCTGATTTTTCCCTGACTAAATGATCTGGGTGTTTAGGAGAAACATCTGAAAGTTTGTACTTGAGACTTGAATTAAAAACTCATTTATGTCTCCGCTGAGCTGTGAAAGTTCAGCGTATGAGCGATGCAGTTATGAAGAAAGTCCTCTGGGTTCTGGCAAATCTGAAACCCAAGAGGAGAACCCAAGCAGAAACCTGTAGTTTGATCAGGCAAATCTAGGAGATAGATATGATTGGTGGTTTTCCCTGGAGAAGCCGTCGCCTTCAGCAATCGTTTCCTTTAGCTCTCCATTTCATTTCATTCCTCTTCAAGGTTCAAGGTTCAAGGTTTCTTTATTTGTCACATAATAGTTATACAGGGCATAACTAGAAGTGAAATGCAATCGAATCAGGTCCGCTCAGTGGACAGTGCAAAATAATAAGAATACAAATCATATAAAGTAACATAACACAAGGGCATACATATGGTAAGAAAAGGAGAAATAAGAGTAAAATGTGCAATGAAATAAAAAAAAGTGCAAAACAATAAGATGTGCAAAAAAACAATACGATGTGCAAAAGACAATAGGATGTGCAAAAAAGGATGTGCAAAAAAAACAATAATAATAAGATGTGCAAAAAACAATAAGATGTACAAAAAAAGAAAAACAGTGTACTGGGACTTAATAAATAGTAATGTGAATAAGAGGGATGTGCAGACGGTTGTTCAGGGTATTGTACATAGCAGCAATGATGAGAATGTGATGATATTTACAGTTAATTAAGTTACAATGTGTCTTGTGAGTGTTTATGAAACAGAGTTTGTGTTTAGGAGCCTGATGGCCTGAGGAAGAAGCTCTTCCTCAGTCTTTCAGTCTTGCCATCATACTCCTGAAGCGCCTGCCAGATGGCAGTAAACAGAAAAGATGGTTACCGGGGTGATTCGAGTCCTTGATGATTTTAGCAGCTCTGCTTTTACAGCGTTTGATGTAGATGTCCTGCAGAGAGGGGAGAGCAGACCCTGAGATGCGCTCAGCTAAGCGCACGACTCTCTGTAGAGCTTTGCAGTCCTGGTTTGTGGAATTACCATACCACACTGAGATGCACTGAGTCAGTACGCTTTCTAGCGTACTGAGAAGAAAGGCTCCCAAGTGAGTGATTATATATTAGAACTGTGATCCCATTTGTTTCTGTGTGAGCAGTGTGTGTTTGCAGCACAGACAGATGAAGTGCTGCTGCATCTCTTTTGTGGGGCAGTCGTGGCCTAATAGTTAGAGAGTCGGACTCGTAATCCAAAGGTTGCGGGTTCGAGTCTTGGTCCGGCAGGCATTGTTGGTGGGGGGAAGGAAAGTACAGCGCTCTCGAACCCCAAACTGCTCCCCAGGTGCCGCAGCATAAATGGCTGCCCACTGCTTCAGGTGTGTGTTCACTGCTGTGTGTGTGCACTGCTCCGGGTGTGTGTTCACGGTGTGTGTGTGTGCACTGCTCCGGGTGTGTGTTCACGGTGTGTGTGTGCACTGCTCCGGGTGTGTGCACAGCTCCGGGTGTGTGTTCACGGTGTGTGTGTGCACTGCTCCGGGTGTGTGTTCACGGTGTGTGTGTGCACTGCTCCGGGTGTGTGCACAGCTCCGGGTGTGTGTTCACTGCTCCGGGTGTGTGTTCACGGTGTGTGTTTGCACTGCTCTGGGTGTGTATTCACTGCTGTGTGTGTGCGCACTGCTCCGGGTGTGTGTTTACTGCTGTGTGTGTGCACTGCTCCGGGTGTGTGTTCACTGCTGGGTGTGTGTCCACGGTGTGTGTGTTCACTGCTGTGTGTGTGCACAGCTCCGGGTGTGTGTCCACGGTGTGTGTGTTTACTGCTGTGTTTGCACTGCTCCGGGTGTGTATTCACTGCTGTGTGTGTGCGCACTGCTCCGGGTGTGTGTTCACTGCTGTGTAGGTGCACAGCTCCGGGTGTGTGTTTACTGCTGTGTGTGTGCACTGCTCCGGGTGTGTGTTCACGGTGTGTGTGTGCACTGCTCGGTGTGTGCACAGCTCGGTGTGTGTTCACGGTGTGTGTGCACTGCTCCGGGTGTGTGTTCACGGTGTGTGTGTGCACTGCTCCGGGTGTGTGTTCACGGTGTGTGTGTGCACTGCTCCGGGTGTGTGTTCACGGTGTGTGTTTGCACTGCTCCGGGTGTGTATTCACTGCTGTGTGTGTGCACTGCTCCGGGTGTGTGTTTACTGCTGTGTGTGTGCACAGCTCCGGGTGTGTGTTCACTGCTGTGTGTGTGCACAGCTCCGGGTGTGTGTCCACGGTGTGTGTGTTCACTGCTGTGTGTGTGCACAGCTCCGGGTGTGTGTCCACAGTGTGTGTGTTTACTGCTGTGTTTGCACTGCTCCGGGTGTGTATTCACTGCTGTGTGTGCACTGCTCCGGTGTGTGTTTACTGCTGTGTGTGCACTGCTCCGGTGTGTGTTCACTGCTGTGTGCACAGCTCCGGTGTGTGTCCACGGTGTGTGTGTTCACTGCTGTGTGTGCACAGCTCGGTGTGTGTCCACAGTGTGTGTGTTTACTGCTGTTTGCACTGCTCGGTGTGTATTCACTGCTGTGTGCACTGCTCCGTGTGTGTGTTCACTGCTGTGTAGGTGCACAGCTGCTGTGTGTGCACTACTCTGGTGTGTGTTTACTGCTGTGTGTGTGTGCACCATCCTGTGTGTTTACTGCTGTGTGTGCACTGCTCGTGTGTTTACTGTGTGTGTGCACTGATCCGGTGTGTGTTTACTGCTGTGTGTGTGCACTCCGGGTGTGTGTTTACTGTGTGTGTGCACTGCTCCGGGTGTGTGTTTACTGCTGTGTGTGTGCACTGCTCCGGGTGTGTGTTTACTGCTGTGCGTGTGCACTGCTCCGGGTGTGTGTTTACTGCTGTGTGTGTGCACTGCTCCGGGTGTGTGTTCACTGCTGTGTAGGTGCACAGCTCCGTGTGTGTGTCCACGGTGTGTGTGTTTACTGCTGTGTGTGTTTACTGCTGTGTGTGTGCACTGCTCCGGGTGTGTGTTCACGGTGTGTGTTCACGGTGTGTGTGTGCACAGCTCCGGGTGTGTGTTCACGGTGTGTGTGTGCACTGCTCCGGGTGTGTGTTCACGGTGTGTGTGTGCACTGATCCGGGTGTGTGTTCACGGTGTGTGTGTTTACTGCTGTGTGTGTGCACTTAGGATGGGATAAATGCAGAGCACTAATTCTGAGTATGGGTCACCATACTTGGCCACATGTCACGTCACTGTCACGTCACTTTTGCGTGTTCTTGCGTGTTCGGCTTGCTGCTGGTGGTTTGGAATAACATTAGATCCGACGCTCTAATCCATCCTCACTGATCTGCCCACGTTAAACCTGCTCTCAGTCTCAGAGCAGATCTTATCCTGAAAAATAAAGCTGCCTCACGTCCTTCTGTCCGAGATCACAATCAGATCTGGACAAATGAATGCATTTAAAGCTCTGTAGAAGCATATCAGGCAATCGCAGGAAGGAAACGGGTGTTTTGGGATGCATTATGGGAGGAAGCACATCAAATATCTTGTGGTTGACAGCGTTGCACTAAATCGTGTAAATCATATTGTAGATTCATGGTTTTTAACAGTTTTTTCTTGTGACCAAAATACAGAACTAAACAGTTTGTTTTTTGAAAGTAAAATCAAACCCTGATGGTTATGAATATTGATAATTTTTTTCTGTCTTTTAAAAGCTTATTTAAAAGTCTAACACTTCACTTCAAGCCTTTATATGTTATACATTATAAAAATGTATTTAATGCATTAATTTAATGACTAATACACATTTTTGTGCATTGCATGATCTCATGAATAATTGTAACCACAGTTAATGCATGATAATACTTTATATTAAAAATGCTTTTTGTCACACCTTTATGTATAATGAATTAAAACACAACAAACAACCAGTTTCAGATGAAACAAATCTGCATAATGCATTTTAACTTTGGCTATTATTCATGAAAAGATGTAATGCACCGAAACACATTATTAATTCCTATATAATGCATTACACAGAATGGTTTCACGTGTTAGCGTCTTTGTTCTGCTATAATAAATATGCATGTTTTTTGCCTTCAGGACAGACCCGTGAGCAGGTTTTGGCTCGTGTTGTGTGCAGTTTGTTTTGAGAGTAGAGGCTGATGGCTAGTCGAGACTCAACAGGTAACCTGAGCTATGTGTGTCAGTCTCTCAGTGCTCAGACATGCTCGTACCTGTACCACAGATTCACATGCTGCGGGGTCCCGTCCACGGTTAGGAAACGCAAGAACAACCGTATGGGCCAGATGAGTTTAGATAACTTACAGCATGTGAAGTCAGGTGAAGATCCTGAGCTTCTGTCCTACAAAGATGTGAAGCCACGCTTCATTAAACAAATCAAATTAAAGGCTGGATTTCATTCCCGGCGTCAGCGGTTGTTTTTATGAAGAAATGCAGTTTAGTCAGTTGCTCAGCGGTGTTCTGAGTTAATCATAAAGCTGGATTTCGGAAGAAACCGCAGTGCTTTGGTACCACGTGAGGCCCGTTAATAAACCCTACAGGAACTAGATTGACAGCCAACATGTAAAGGGACTTCTGCTCTTCATCACCATGTGTAATGTAAACAGAGCCGGTCCTAGACTTCTGGAGGCCCTACGCAAAACTGTCGACCGGGGGGGGTCGAGTGGTTATGAATGAAACACATTTGTCCGTGTTTCACTCCGTCTCGAATCGCACTCACGGAAAACGCTCGAGAAACGTGACTCTTCCACGGCTCGCTATGCTTTCAACTCGTTGTTTTAGTCTCGAGCAAGAGACTTTACGACATTCACGTTACATGATTTGACTGATTTTTACGTAGAAAGGGCGACAGCACCGCATTACAATCAATTATCATTCATGTTTTCATTGCCGCTGGCCAAATTCTAAAACGAAACTAAAATGAAATCATCTTTGAGAGCAAGGGGGCCCCTGGTGTTTCGGGGGCCCTACGCAGCTTGCGTATTCTGCATATAGGGAGGTTCGGCTCTGAATGTAAACAGAGAACAGTCTACATCAGTCAATATTAAATCAATTTTTCGATCAAATTCCATGTGTTCCATTTGAATGTTTCTGAACCCATTGTAAAATCCAGGTGTGATTACATTTTTATTATCATAAATTGTGTTTCACCACACACCAGCTACAGGTGGAGAGGAGAGAGAGACATAGAGCCAATCAAGTGGATGCTCTCACCACACACCAGCTACAGGTGGAGAGGAGAGAGAGTCATAGAGACAATCAAGTGTATGCGCTCACCACACACCAGCTACAGGTGGAGAGGAGAGAGAGTCATAGAGACAATCAAGTGGATGCTCTCACCACACACCAGCTACAGGTGGAGAGGAGAGAGAGTCATAGAGCCAATCAAGTGTATGCTCTCACCACACACCAGCTACAGGTGGAGAGGAGAAGAGACATAGAGCCAATCAAGTGTATGCTCACCACACACCAGCTACAGGTGGAGAGGAGAGAGTCATAGAGCCAATCAAGTGGATGCTCTCACCACACACCAGCTACAGGTGGAGAGGAGAGAGAGTCATAGAGCCAATCAAGTGTATGCTCTCACCACACACCAGCTACAGGTGGAGAGGAGAGAGACATAGAGCCAATCAAGTGGATGCTCTCACCACACACCAGCTACAGGTGGAGAGGAGAGAGAGTCATAGAGACAATCAAGTGGATGCTCTCACCACACACCAGCTACAGGTGGAGAGGAGAGAGAGTCATAGAGCCAATCAAGTGTATGCTCTCACCACACACCAGCTACAGGTGGAGAGGAGAAAGAGACATAGAGCCAATCAAGTGTATGCTCTCACCACACACCAGCTACAGGTGGAGAGGAGAGAGAGTCATAGAGCCAATCAAGTGGATGCTCTCACCACACACCAGCTACAGGTGGAGAGGAGAGAGTCATAGAGCCAATCAAGTGTATGTCTCACACACCAGCTACAGGTGGAGAGGAGAGAGAGACATAGAGCCAATCAAGTGGATGCTCTCACCACACACCAGCTACAGGTGGAGAGGAGAGAGAGACATAGAGCCAATCAAGTGGATGCGCTCACCACACACCAGCTACAGGTGTGTGCTGAGAGCATACACTTGATTGGCTCTATGACTCGCTCTGACTTCACGTGCAGTAAAGATAGATGATTAGTTGGAGTGATGATTAATAATGTCGTGTGAGATGCTCCAGCACGTCTTCGGTTGTGTAACGGATCAGAACCTGAGCTGTGTGTTTGATGTTGCCATGGCGTCCACAGCGACGGCTCGTGTGTCAGTGCGGTGTTACAGAAGACATCAGCGACTTCACTTCATGTGTTTACCCTCCCAAACCATGCTCCTGTGTTGCTATGCGGTTGATAAGGTTTTCTATTGTTTCTAGGGTGCTCTAGTTTGTTAGATGTTATGGGTGGTTTGATATTTGCACTACTATTCAAAAGTTTGTAGTCTGTAAGATTTGTTTTCTTACCAAAACTGCATTTATTTGATTTAAAATACAGTAAAAACTGTAAAAAAATATATTATTAGAATTTAAAATAGCTGTTTTCAATGTCAATATCTGTTAAAATGTAATTTATTTCTGTGATGCGCTGCTGTATTTTTTTAGCATCATTACTCCAGTCTGTAGTGTCACATGATCTTCAGAAATCATAATAATATGCTGATTTGCTGCTCAAGAAACATTTCCAGCCTGGTCTCACGGCAATTCGTACATATTTTACGAGGTGGCTAATTCGTATGAATGACCTACACCTAACCCCGCCCCTAAACCTTCCCATCACTGGGGTTTAGAGAAATCGTACTAATTAGTCACCTCGTAAAATATGTACGAATTGCTGTGAGATAGCGGTGACATTTCTGATTATTATCAATATTGAAAACAGTTGTGATGCATTTTATTTTTCAGGATTCACAGATGAATAGAAAGTTCAGAAGAACAGTATTTATTTGAAATAGAAATCTTTTGTAATAAAAATGTCTTCACTGTCACTATTGAACAGTTTAATGCATGTTTGCTAGGGATGGTAAGATTTGCATCGGTGCATCAGCATAAAACTTAACGAAGTGATGCATCGATTTAAAAAGTGTGCATTGGATACAAGTTGGCATTTGTATCATGATGCATCGTTACTAAGAGATTTGCATTGGTAAAAGCTGATTTATTTATAAATAATTGTAAGTGGATGTGCTATACTTTTATTATTTAGCAAGTGACCAAAAATCTATGACCAATATTTTATATGCAGATTGATTTCTCCTCTCTAAAGTGTTTCTCAAGCATGTGTTCTTCTCATCAACCACTGCGTGTTACGTGCATATTATATGCACACCAAAGTCCATTACTACATTATTTGGTGTAACAGAATATGTTGTCATGCTTTAATGTTCAAAAAACACATACATTTTCAAATACTTGGCAGTGTTGCTGCCAAGAGACTGAGGCATCTAAATTGATTAAATGGACAAACCCTCTTCAGTGCCTTAAATGACATTTGAACTCTTCTTTGTTTGTGTTGTCTGCTCATGTAAACAGAGTAATTGTGATTCTTTCTGATATGACTTGAATCAGAGCAGCAGGAGTTGGTGTTGGTGTGGTTTTGTCATGTGCTGTTGGTCGTGTGGGATTCAGCGGCATCTCTGAGATCTGTGGAGTCGCGTGTGGCTCATCATCCCGAGCGAGCGCTGCTTTACAGAAGGCTTACGTAACGGACGGTCTGGAGACGCTCCTCCGGCTGTTGAGATCAGAGAACATGCAGCAGATAAGCTGATTATGAAGAGCTCCATCTGCAGCGCAGGGCCACCCACACACACCACACACACACCACACACACACACACACCACACCACACACACACACACACACACACACACACACACACACACACACACACACAGCAGAAACCACTCACTGCAGTCGCTGCTTTCTCACCAGACCCCGTGGAGTTGTCAGGTATGATTTGTTTCATCTGTGTTTTGTCTCAGTAGTTGTCTTGAAGTAAGAAAGCTGTGAAAGTGCTTTGAATTGGATGAGACGTTCTGATAGGAGCCTTGGAAAATATTTCAGTTTGCTCTCGATTAAATCTCAATATATTTTAGGAGAAACACTTCAGATATTAAAGAACTGTGTTATTTTATTTATTTTTTTGTAAAAAATTCCTGTGGATTTGAACAAATTGATACCAACAATCAGGCTTGTAGCTCAGCGGCTGATCTTTGAGTTTGTGTGTGTGTGTGTGTGTGTGAGTGAGTGAGTGAGAGTGAGAGTGAGCAAGTGTGTGTGTGAGTGTGTGTGTGTGTGTGTGTGTGTGTGCGTGCGAGTGTGTGAGTGTGAGTGAGCGTGTGTGTGTGAGTGAGTGAGAGTGAGCGTGTGTGTGTGTGTGTGTGTGTGTGTGTGTGTGTGTGTGAGCAAGTCTGTGTGTGTGTGTGTGTGTGTGTAGTGTGTGAGTGAGTGAGTGAGTGAGTGAGTGAGCAAGTGTGTGTGTGTGTGTGTGAGTGTGTGAGTAGTGTGTGTGTGTGTGTGTGTGTGTGTGTGTGTGTGTGTGTGTGTGTGTGTGTGTGTGTGTGTGTGTGTGAGTGTGAGGTAGTGTGTTATTCAATGTGTGTGTGTGTGTGAGTTTATTGGAGTGAGATATGTGTGTGTGTGTGTGTGTGTGTGTGTGTGTGCATGTGTCATGAGAAAATATGAGATCATACATATATGTGTGTGTGTGTGTGTGTGTGTGTGTGTGTGTGTATATATGTGTGTGTGTGTGTGTGTGTGTGTGTGTGTGTAGTGTGTGTGTGAGTGTGTGTGAGATGTGTGTGTGTGTGTGATGAGTGAATGTGTGTGTGTGTGTGTGTGTGTGTGTGTGATTAGTGAGCTCTATGTGTGTGTGTGTGAGTGTGATGATTAGTTGGAGGAGTGAGAGTTAGTAATGTGTGTGTGAGATGGTGAAGCTTCAGTGTGAGGGGATCAGAACATGAGCTGTGTGTTTTGTGTGTTGCATGGCGTCCATTCAGCGACGGCTTGTCAGTGCGGTGTTCAGAAGATCAGCGAATTCAAGTGTTTGATTAGACATGCTCTGTGTTGATTTGCATGTTGATAAATTTCTCTAGTCTAGGGTGCTCAGCTTGTTAGTCTGACTATGGGTGGTTTGATATTTGAAACTACATTTCAAAGAATATTGTGAGATCTGATATATATGTTTTTCTCACCCTGATTTATTTTGATTTAAATCAGAAAACAGTAAAATATATTATTAAATTTAAAATAGCATACATTTATTTCAAACTAAGAAATATATATATTTTTTACATTACTGACACACTGTATCGCTCAAGACATACTGATTTTAAAATTTGTAATCGAAGCATCGAGAGAACAAGTGAATTGTTAAACCCTTATTTGAAATGTTTATTTTAAGAAATAAAATACAGATAAAGGTGCAGTTCAGAATAAATAAGGCATATTTTCAACTTTGTCTTAATGTATTTTCTTAATGCAGATGTCATCAAACCT
>CM050422.1:1997131-2007131 GCA_027564155.1 Gymnocypris eckloni scoliostomus
TTGATTAACAAGAGATGAAATGCTACAATTCATAAACAAAAAATGTAAACTAAATGTTCATTTTTGGATTAACTATTTCTTTATGGTTAATTGAAGTGTCAACTTGATCTCAAATGTTTCTCCTAAAACTAAATAAAAGACATAAAATAGACACAAATGAATCATACAGTAATATTATAGAGTTATACGATGCATGTGGATAGCAGATTAACCTCTTTTCTGTCTATGAGAAACAATTGCGACACATTAATGCGATCTCATTAGTGATCGTTCTTCTTCTCAGATGCCGTCGTCCTCGTGTCCCTCCAGCTCCGGCCCTGGCCTTGATAAGAAGATCGGTCACAGGCGGGTCGATGCATCCGGTGAAACCACCTACAAGAAGGTGCATCTTCAGTCACACATGCTCTCTTGGCAGGTCTTCCAGCCAGTTCCATCAAACCTCTACAATTAATCCAAAACGCTGCTGCAAGATTAATCTATAATGAGCCGAAAAGAACGCACGTCACACCTCTGTTCATCAATTTGCACTGGCTACCAATAGCTGCTCAATGCATTAAATTCAAGGCATTAATGTTTGCCTACAGAACCACCCCTTTACCTAAATTCATTACTTCAGACTTATTGAAGCTTAGTGAACGACGCATTACTGAACCATCCCAAAGAGACACAAAATCACTTTCACAGACTTTAACATTAACCGTTCCCATCTGGTGGAACGACCTCGAACTCAATCCCAGCAGCTGAATCCTTACCATCTTCAAGAAACGGCTAAAAACACATCTCTTCCATCTTTATTTGACCCTCGAACTCTAGCACTCTCTATTCTAGTTCTATTTTATCTAATCGGTCTTCTTTTTATTTAAAAAAAACACAAACATTCGACCCTCTATCAATTGCATATTTATTCTCTAACTGTAAAACTAACACTAAGTTTAATTTTTCTATATTTTACATACTAGTTTTCTGATAAAAAAAAAACCTTCCTACGTGTACTGCGTTGGGCTAACCAGGACTTGTATTAACACTTGCATGTTGTTCTTTTGTTGGCTTTGATTGCTTCTATAATGTCCTCATTTGTAAGTCGCTTTGGATAAATAATAATAAAATAAATAAATAAAACATCAGCTTCACGGTGTCTCAATCCGGTCCATTTCAATCACAATATCAGTCATCTTTTACTTCAGGCTGTTGACATATACAGTGTGCTCCATGCTGGACATCTGGGATTGTTTTCCCATTTAATTCTGGAAATCATCAGACAGATTTAGGATTTTGAAAATGGCTTCATTGCATATTGCATATACACATACAGTATATGATCTAACATGATTTATTGACAGCCAATGAGACTTTAAAATTGCCAAGTCTTATGACTTTATACACAATCATTTCAGTAAATTAAAACATTACTCTGCATTGTCTATTGACACAAAGGGAAGCTAACATTTGAGTAATTATTGATAATAATCTAAAAATGCTCAAAATATTAGCCGATAAATTGGTTTATTATGAAAAAAAAAAATGTTTTTTTAAAACCATTTTTATGTGGTATTTGTATGTAATTATGTATATAAAATTTGTATATTTATATATTATCCAAAATATGTATATATTTTATATGAAAATGTTTTATATTAAAAGTGTTTTAATTTTATGTTAGCAAACTATTTGTAATATATATATATATTGTTTTTAAATAAATATTTATTTAAATATATGTAAAAAGTAGAATATGGCATTAATATGTGCTTTATAAGTACTAATAAACAGCTAATAAGCTAGTAATATGTGTGATAATAAGCAACTAGTTAATAGTGAGAATTGATCCTTAAAATAAAGTGTGTGTCCTTGTTACAGTGTAATTGTACATTTAAGTACTGAGTAATATTAATTAACTACATGTACTTACTATATGGTTAAGGTTAGGATTAGGGTTACTTGCATGTAATTATGCATCATTTATTGTTATTATAATCGTAAGTACCTGTAATATGTGTAACAAGGACAGCTTAAAATAAAATGCTACATAAAGTTTTACCATATTAATAATGTTTTTACAGACATGTTATATTTATAGTTTGCTGTGCGGCCCCGTGTATCGTCAGTGTATGTCATGTTTAACCGCTGTCAGAGAGTCAGAAGTGTTGGTTGTCTTGTGTGTCGACAGACGACCTCGTCTGCCCTGAAAGGAGCCATTCAGCTGGGGATCGGCTACACCGTGGGTAACCTGAGCTCCAAACCCGAGCGCGACGTCCTCATGCAAGACTTCTACGTGGTGGAGAGCATCTTCTTCCCCAGGTCTGTCTGAGAGAGTTCTGCTGCTCCAGAGAGTGTGATCTGTTCACCTGTTCATATAGTCTCACTACCACTTACCACTGACATTCATTCTCTCTCTCTCTGTGTGTGTGTGTGTGTGTGTGTGTGTGTGTGTGTGTGTGTGTGTGTGTGTGTGTGTGTGTGTGTGTGTGTGTGTGTGTGTGTGTGTCTGTGTCTGTGTCTGTGTGTGTGTGTGTGTGTGTGTGTGTCTGTGTGTGTGTCTGTGTGTGTGTGTCTGTGTGTGTGTCTGTGTGTCTGTGTGTGTCTGTGTGTGTCTGTGTGTGTGTGTGTGTCTGTGTGTGTCTGTGTGTGTCTGTGTGTGTGTGTGTCTGGCGTCTGCTCTGCTGTGCTGCGCGGCGCGCGTGTGCGTGCGTGTGCGTGCGTGTGCGTGCGTGTGCGTGCGTGTGTGTGCGTGTGTCTGTGTCTGTGTCTGTGCGTCTGTGTCTGTGTCTGTGTGTCTGTGTCTCTGTGTGTCTGTGTGTGTGTCTGTGTGTCTGTGTCTCTGTGTGTCTGTGTCTCTGTCTCTGTGTGTCTGTGTCTGTGTCTGTGTGTGTCTGTGTCTCTGTGTGTCTGTGTCTCTGTCTCTGTGTCTGTGTCTGTGTGTGTCTGTGTCTCTGTGTGTCTGTGTCTCTGTCTGTGTGTGTATCTGTGTCTCTGTGTGTCTGTGTCTCTGTGTGTCTGTGTCTCTGTGTCTGTGTGTCTGTGTCTCTGTGTGTGTGTGTGTGTGTGTGTGTGTGTGTGTGTGTGTGTGTGTGTGTGTGTATCTGTGTCTGTGTGTGTATCTGTGTCTCTGTCTGTGTCTCTCTCTCTCTCTCTCTCTCTCAGTGAAGGCAGTAATCTGACGCCGGCGCATCACTATCCAGACTTCAGGTTTAAAACCTACGCTCCGGTGGCGTTCCGCTACTTCAGAGAGCTCTTCGGGATTCGACCGGACGACTATCTGGTGAGACACACTGGCTCTCGTTCACTAATAACTGTGTGTGTAGGTAACTGTTTCATATTTGCACACACAGGAGGTCTGTATTATTTTGACATACCTTGACATATTATCCCTTGACAAAAACAATAGGATTTTTCCTTTGGCTTTTGGATTATTACAGAAAATTAGCTCTTTATGTTTCTTACATGTTTTTATGATAATAAAAACTATAATAGTATCTTAATTTTATTAAAATAACACTGTTCCAAATCTGCACACTGTAAAAATATGAATATATTTCAAGAAAAATAAATCAGTGTGTCTCTTGCCATTTGTTTGTGAAATTTACCAGCAATTTCTGAGTGAAAATTATTTCTACACCAAATTTTTGACTTTCTTTTTTCTGTGGAACACGAGACACTGTTTTATATCCATGCAATAAAAGTGAACAATGATGATTCATGTTAATAAACGCTCCAAAAAGCATAAAGGTCTGACTGAGTCGAGAGCTGCATCATATCAGTGTATAGTCATTAATCAGAATAAATGCAGCGTCTCTGTTTGTTGCAGTATTCTCTCTGTAATGAGCCCTTGATCGAGCTCTCTAACCCCGGTGCCAGCGGCTCCATCTTCTACGTCACTCGAGACGATGAATTCATCCTGAAGACCGTCCTGCACAAAGAGGCTGAGTTCCTGCAGAAGCTGCTTCCGGGATACTACATGGTGAGTCAGCAGCTCCTCCTCAGTCCGGTTCAGCTTCATCACACAGTGACTACAGCAGAGAAGAATACTTCTGATGAAATGACAAAGAATGCATCTTAACATTAAACCCTTTTTAACTGTTCGATTGTTTAAAAATGAATGTGATGTGAAGCTGTTGCAGCATTAAGTGAAGTTAGGAAGTTGAAGGTAATGCATTTGAGCATTCGAACTAGAAGCTGACATTTTTTCGGGAATCCCGCGGGATGAGAAACAAAATCGCTACGAATCACGTGATTGGGACGGGACAGGAAAAAATGTAATCGGGAGTGGGCGGGACCGGGAATAGTAATGATACCCAACTTTACACACAAATATACCTTTTATATAAATAAACTATAAACTGTATATTTTAATTCTGAACTCAATTCTAGTTGCCCTGTCTCTTTATGCTCTCCTCCTGTTTGCTTTGGTGTGGCTGGTTAAGTGAATGACGCAGTCCGTGATGGACAGATTGTTAACGGCTGGTCTGTGTGGTAATACACTCGGGCAGGACATCCAAACGCTCACCTATCATTCATCAACCTCAAATATGGCTTTTCATCTGAAAGATGTATGTAGTAGCAACTTTACATGGCCGCTCAATATGATGTTAACCTAGAGCGCTATTGAAGTGTTTGTGTGGAAGCGTTTGCTGCAGGACAGGCTCCGGTGCGCTCACTTGCTCTTAAAATCTCCGTCATTTTTGGTCATACAGATAAAAGTAGCCTAATACATCTTTCGAATCTGTAAAGACTCTACGTTTATTTGTGTGCACTCAGAATAACAACGAAACGTTGCTTTTAAGCAAACAGGATGCGCTTTAGGTCTCATGAACTTGAGCGAGAACTTGAAACTCGAATATATCTAAAAATACAGTACATAGAAAAATATATCTATAGAGAGTGAAATGTCTAAAAATAAAATAGAAGACGTGTGTGTTAGCATGGATGATTTACATGAAATTTAATCTGTGCAACACTGTGCATAAGATGGCCTTCAGTTCAATATAATAACAAAAAACGACATTTTGGGTTTTTATTCAACTAATAAGGTGGGCACGCTGTGATCTGTACTATATTTTTACTGTAATTGACAGTTATCGGCAAAAAAACACAAAAAAAAACAACACGGGAGTGGGAGGGAATGGGAGTCAATGGGAGTGGATGGGACGGGATTTTCCCCCAGGTTTTTCATGGGATTGGGACGGGAAGAGATACATTTTTGTGGGAGTGAGACGGGAGAGGTTTGAGAATTCACTCCCGTGTCACCCTCTAATTCAAACACAAACCCACAAACACATTCAAACTTTACTTTTCACTTCTGATTATACCCTGTATCATTTAGTATGTGACGAATAAACAAACCTTGAACCTTGAAACCGAGTCTGTGCTGGTCAAGACACAAATTCATGTATTTACAAGTGTTGTGTAATATACTATGATAGTAATTCATTTTATTTGTATATTTTATTTTAAGTTAATGTTTTTAGTCATTTTATTTTTATGTCTATATAATTTTGATCAAATTTTTAGTTGTGGTTTAATTAGTTTTTCTTTAGTTATTTATCTGTAACTAAATGAAAATGAGAAATGTTGCCTTTGCAACTAGCAAAAATAAAATTTCAGTTTTTGTTTTTTGTTTTATTTCAAGTAATGAATTTTTTTAAGGTTCTAGATTTACAAATGCCTCATTTTGCATCATTCATCTGATGAAAATATCATTAATATAGATTAACAAATAATAAATACTAAATATATAAATGATACCAAAATGGAAATGATAAAAAACTAATTATAATTTAAAAATAAAGATAGATAAATAGATATATAAAGAGGGTTAAGGCACTCCTCTTTTTTTAAATACAATTTTAAAATCATTTTAAAATTCCACAAAGTGTTTATTTTGGACTCAAATTGAGCCTTAAAAAGTATAAATAATTAAGTATAGTAAATATTAACTTCCAAAAGCACAAACATAAAATAAAATAAAAATACAGTATACATATATACACACAGTTTGTGAAAATATAAAATATAATAAAAAAAATATTAAATACATTTTTTTTTTTTTTTTTTATAATGTTTTTATTTTTTGTTAAGTCATAATTTTTTATGCTATAATACTTTTTTGATCTGTTTGCAATGGTGGTTAATATTGATTATTTTTCACAGTGTGATATTATGAGTTGTATTAAAACTAGTTAGGGTCAGTTTTGCCCGCAAACATCATAATAATAAATAATTATAATGGTAGTATATGCAATCTTCAACAGTTAAAAACAAAACAACATTTGTATGCCCATATTTTTTATCCATAGGTAATAAAAAGTGAGATTTTTTTTTTTTTCAGGAATCAGGTCACCTCGTGATTTTCTCTGGTCATGTAGCAGCGATTTCAAACATTTGAAACACTCTTTAAATGAGGCTCTTCTGTGTTTGTCTCTCAGAACCTGAACCAGAACCCCCGCACGCTGCTGCCCAAGTTCTTCGGTTTGTACTGCGTTCAGTCCGGAGGGAAGAACATCCGTATCGTGGTGATGAATAACATCCTGCCGCGCATCATTCGCCTGCACCTCAAGTTCGACCTGAAGGGCTCCACGTGCAAGCGCCGCGCGTCCAAGAAAGAGCGCGAGAAGTCCAAGCCCACCTTTAAAGACCTGGACTTCATGCAGGACGTTCAGGAGGGACTCCTGATGGACGTGGACACGCACAACGCCCTGGTGAAGACGCTCCAGAGAGACTGTCTGGTGAGAGAGACCGGCTTCACATCTAGTGTGATGCAAAACTAAAACATACTCCAGGTGTGCGTGTTTGTCGGGCTGCACTGTTAGGTCAACATTTTTTAATTAATATAAATTATTATTATTGCAACTAAATAAAAATATAATTGCTAAATTTTTTTTTTTTTTTTTTACAAATAATACTATTGCAATATTTCACTGTAAAATAGAAAAATTAAGTATTTAAGAAAGATGCTATAATAAAAAAAATAACATTTATAAAATAAAATCTGTGTACCTTTTAAGACTATTAATTAGGTAAATCTGGACATTTGTTTATTTGTTCCTTTAAATTTAATTAATTTGAACTATTTTTATTTTATTTATTTCACATTTTGCAATTCTGATTTAACATGCAATTAAAAACAAAAATTCCAGGGCTACAAAATGTATTATTATCATTGTTGCTGTTATTATTATTATTATTATTATTATTATTATTATTAATTGTTGCTACTAAATAATGATATAAAAAATGCTAAATAAAATTTTAAAATATACTATTATTGTAGTATTTCACTGTGAAAAAAATTTATTTTAGAAAAAATAATGCAATAATTATAATGTATTATTATTATGAAACAATTGGCATTGTGATTTAAAATATGTAAAAAAAAATATATATATAGTTTTGCATGTTTGTAGGGCTTTATGATTTGACCAAAAGTGTGTGATTTTATAACCAGATGACTATTTATTAATAATTATTATTATTTCTACTAAATGAAATAATAATAAAAACATAACAAATATGACTATTGTAACATTTCACTGTAAAACAGAAAAGAAATCAAGTAATTAATCAAAATAAGACAACAATAATAATAATAGTTGTTTTGTCACATTTATGCATTTATCAGATGCTTTTATCCAAAGTGACTTACAGTGCATTCAGGTTATACATTTTTTGTCAGTACATGTGTTCCCTGGGAATCGAACCCACAACCTTTGTGCTGCTAGCGCAATGCTCTACCACTGAGCCACAGGAACACTGTGGATCCAACATTGGGATTTAGATTGTACCTTGATTATTCGTGCAGATCTGAAGTGCGGATAGTGACGTGTGTGGTTTGTGTGCAGGTGCTGGAGAGTTTTAAGATCATGGACTACAGTCTGCTGCTGGGGGTTCATAATCTGGACCAGGCGGAGCGCGAGCAGCAGATGGAGGGATCACAGAGCAGCGATGAGAAGAGACCGGCCGCTCAGCGAGCGCTTTACTCCACCGCCATGGAGTCCATCCAGGGAGGAGCGGCGTGCGGCGGATCCGTAGACACCGACGACACGTGCGTCTCGGGTTTGACATCTCCAGTTTGATTGGACGCAGCAGCACACACTGATTCTCTCTCTCTCTCTCTCTCTCTCTCTCTCTCTCACTCTCTCTCACTCTCTCTCTCACTCTCTCTCACACTCTCTCTCTCACTCTCTCACTCTCTCTCACTCTCACCTCTCTCACCTCTCTCACTCTCTCTCACCTCTCTCTCTCTCACCTCTCTCTCACCTCTCTCTCACCTCTCCTCTCTCTCACTCTCCTCTCTCCTCACTCTCTCTCTCTCTCTCTCACTCTCTCACTCACCTCACTCTCTCTCACCTCTCTCTCACCTCTCTCTCACCTCTCTCTCACTCTCTCTCTCACCTCACCTCTCTCCTCACTCTCTCTCTCTCACCACCTCACCTCTCTCTCACTCTCTCACCTCTCTCTCACCTCTCCTCTCCTCTCCCTCCCTCTCTCTCCTCTCACCTCACTCTCTCTCACACTCTCTCTCACACTATCTCTCACTCACCTCTCTCACTTTCTCTCCTCACTCTCTCTCTCTCACCTCTCACTCTCTCTCACTCTCTCTCTCTCTCACTCTCTCTCTCTCACTCTCTCTCTCTCTCTCTCTCTCTCTCTCTCTCTCTGCAGGATGGGAGGCATTCCTGCTGTTAACAGTAAGGGAGAGAGACTCCTGCTGTTCGTCGGCATCATAGACATCCTGCAGTCCTACAGGTCACGTGATAATAACATTTATTTTTAGGAGTGCTTTAAGTCATATGAGTATCAAAGCTGCTTAAAACGTAACTTAATATTTATATGTATATTTATTTTAAAAGTTATATTATATTGTATTTAGACGTTAAATTTAGATTTAAATTTGTTTTAATATATTTTGATATCTAAAAATATTATTTAAATGAATGATTCAACTATAATACTTGTTTATTGATTTATGTGAAAAATTGGGGCAATATTTGTTTTAAGCCAAATTAATCCTTTTTGAATTTTGTTTCATGGTGCAGGTGTCCTATTGGAATTATTGTTAAAATAATTATTAAACTATAAATGTGAAAAATCCTTCCTTTGCAGATTCTGAATTAAATAAATCTGGCCCTTTGTTTTATTTTATTTATTTACTTATTGCAAAATTGTGGCAATATTTTGAATTGTACTTTATTGTGCCTTGTAGTTGTAATTAAAATTATTTAATTTAATTTAGAACAATTGTTGAGCTATACATATTTTTTTCTGTATAACTGTCTAACTTAATCTTAATTATGTACATTTGACAATGATTTATATATTTATCTATTTAATTTTAATTTTATATTTATTATTATTTATCTTATGTACTTTTTCCTAAATTAAATGTATACAAAATAATATATATTGCTATGGTAATATTTAATTGCAAAATTAAATTATTTATTAATATATTTATTTAAGAGTGATAATTATTTAAAAACTCTTCTATTGTATTATTTTATTTTGGGCCCTGTTTAAACGACGGTGCAGGTGGCCTGTAGTGACTCTCTGTTAGTGTGTGTTTGAGCTCTTCAGTGACTCTCACACAGAGGATGCTCTTATGTAACCGCTGTAAGACTGCGTTAAGTTCTCCATCAGGACACTCGGTCTGTGAAGCGCAGCTGATGTTTGTCTTTTTCTGCAGACTCATAAAGAAGCTGGAGCACACGTGGAAGGCTCTGGTGCATGACGGGGTGAGAAACACAAATACATCATCAGCCTCATCTCCTTCTTCTCCTGTATCGAGCCAGTTCTTATGTATGGTGCTATTAGTTTTTTTTCATATGCTTACAGTGGTTAATAGGGACACACTTTTAAAGATACCTAATTTCCTAAGTTATCTGACTGCGTTATCTTCAGCTACGACTCGGAAAGCACACATAATCCTAAATGACCCAGATCATCCACTCCATCGTTATTTCATCCTTCTCTCATCTGGCCGCAGGTATAGATTACCGTATGTGTA
>CM050422.1:2022131-2024631 GCA_027564155.1 Gymnocypris eckloni scoliostomus
TCCATTCAGGTCAACACACTGCAGAAATACATTCAAACAATATTTTTGTCTTGTTTTTAAATAAATTCTTAAACATCCTTAAAACGAGATGCATTTACATGAGAATTACATTTTTTGAATGTCTATTATAATTTTATAACTTTAGAATTTATAATTAGAATTTTAGAGCTATTATAAATTTATTATATATATATTATAAAAAATACATATTCCATTCTAGAAACAGTTACCAGCATATTTCTTTCCTTTTAAAAACATGTTTTATTTATTATCATCTTTTATCGATATAATTTTATGAATGTCTATTACAGTTTTATAGCTTTATAATTTAGTATAGTTCTTTATTTTTTTCTTTTATTTATTATTTTAAAGTTATTATTACTATTAGTACAAAATATTTTATAAAAAGTTTATAATTATATTTATAATTAGAAGTTTAATTTAATATAGTTATTATTATTATTAACATTCCCAGTGAAGTATGAAAAGTACTTCATTCACGATATCATAACATTTTGCTTCTCAAATAAATGCATCTTATTTTAAGCATCTTATAATGTTTCTGGAAAACAATCTATTTTTATGGAGTCGATATCTATAATGACAATCTCACAGATGTTTTGGAAGTGATCGAGAGTGTACAGTATGTTTGTAATCATTCAACATGAATTCTGAAGTGTTATAATATTAATATTGATAATCTGTGTTTGTGAACGACTCGAAACGGCCCACGCTTACATTTATGCTTTACTCCCTTTAAACAAAGAGTTTCTATGATCATTATCAATTAAAATAATGTTTTATTTAATGTCATATTTTATGTGTAATTTTATGGATGTCTGAAAACTTTATAGTGTTTTATATTTTCCATGTATTTTTTTTTTGTTAAGGCTAATTTCAGATGTGCTGAATATCATAATCATAACAGGAATTTATATACAGTATATATATGTTAAAATACAATCTGACGTGAAAATAATTCAGACTCATTCTTATATTGTAAAATCAAAGAAAAGTCTACTAAAGCACTTAAAATGGAGCTAAAATTGGATATATTTTTAAGATTTTATTGATATGTTTATAAGTCGACGGGCAATACTTAAAAAAAAATGTCTGTCCATTTTAATGTGTTTTAATTTAATTGAACGTGCATCACGTCTTCAATGCTCTGAGTTTGGGTTTTACATGATTAAATGGCCTTGTTTGGGCAGTGAAAGAATATTTCAGCAATGACATCCTCAATATGATCCAAATCAATCCCATTTCTCATGCTTCATGAGTCTGTGTAGTATAATGTTTTCAAGTGTAGTGTGAAGTGCATGTTCAGGGCGTTTGGTTTGCAGTTCTTCCGTGAAGCTCCAGTGTTTGAGTATTAACTAATGTGTGTGTGAGACGGTGTGTATTTGTGGTCACTGGCCTGTGCTGTACTTTAGGCTTTTTCATTCTTCTCTGGTGCATGTGAACGTCTGTAAGTGTCTCTAACACTAAACATCCACGGCCTGTGTGTCTGTTCAGATTAATGATGATGGAAAAATAAAAACAAACCAAACCAATAAAGACTATATGGAAAATAACTGTTGATTTTTGCATTTCAATCAGATTTATATTGTGCTTTTGAGTGAGTGAATCTGTTTCTTCTCAGGTCTAAAAGCACGTTTAGTGTATTCTGGGTAAAAACAAAGAGTGTCGGCCACATTTATGATATAATATTTACATTGTCTTATATACATATCATTACAGACATCAGGTTTAAAAATAGCTTTACAATGTTTCATTCTTCAGTGAAATGTACCGTGTTTTAATATACAACCAATAGGATAACTGCTTTAATTTATTGTTGTTTAGTTTTTTCTTTACCATAATGATAATTTGAGAGACATTGTATTGTGCAAATACTGCATTGAAAAAAATATTAAAATCGAATTCTTTATGCAAAATATTACCATATTTATTTGATTTTAGCATGAAATCTGACTTATTTTCTTCCAGTTTAGTATTTTTATTATTTGTAAAACCTGCCATAGAAAAATATTTTTTATGATGAATTATGTTTAATATCTACTTCTGATACTGGTCATTTAACCCTAGAAATGCATCGTCAGTTAACATCATTTGTTTTTCATGATTTTTGTCATCGTTTTATTTGTTATGCTTGTGTTTTGATTGTGTGGTGTTTCTTTTCATCCAGCGATGACACGAAGAAACCAGCCATGGATGAAAAATCACATGAAAATCACCAAAAAACTAAAAAAGGTCAGATTTTCAGTGAATAATTGAATGTAATTGTTTTTGAAAGAATCTCTTCTGCTCACCAGGGCTGCACTTGTTTGATGAAAAACAGTAAAAACAGTTAAATAGTAAAATACTTACAATTTAAAACAGCTGTTTTCTATGTGAATATCTGTTCAAATATAACTTATTTCAGTATTTTCAGTCTTCAGTGTCACATGAGTGTCTTCAGAAATCATAATAATATACTGATTTACTGCTCAAGAAACAT
>CM050422.1:2029631-2079631 GCA_027564155.1 Gymnocypris eckloni scoliostomus
CCACTTGGTTACTGTTACGTCATCATACATCGTCGCTAGCTGCTGCTACGTCACCAGAGGAGACAAGTGTTGATCACAAACTCTCCGTCTAAAAGTATTAGAGGTCTGCACGGGCTCAAAACTGAAGCCCGAACCCGGCCCGTACCCGAGATCGTCTGACCCGACCCGACCCGAGCGGCACAGTTAAACTTAGAGCCCGAACCCGACCCGAAAATTTGGTTCGGGTCGGGTAGCAGACCTCTAAAAAGTGTGTGTTTGTCGATTGCGTGGGTTTTAGTGATGTTGCCTCTATTCAGAGAAACGCGGGACTGTTGTGCAAATCAGCAATGTAATGTTAGCGTGGAAAAATAGTGATTTTTTTAAACGTTTCAATTAAGAGCATGGCTGCAAATATATATGTAAGTTACAGGACTGTGTACAGCACAAAACAAGACTGTCGTGATATTAAATCAATGATTTAAGCTGTAAATACTCTCTGGATGATCTGGATCAGTGTGTTCTGGTACCGCTTGGTTTCAAATAAGCTCGAGAAAATTCTTGGTTTTAAGGGGTATCTACCCCTTGCTCTTACCCCTACCCCTCGATCAAAACCAGAACTACCCCTTACTCTCACGTGAACGCGCACAACTCAGGGGAAGGAGTAAGACAGAGAAATGGGATTCACCCTTACACCCGTCTAAAATCCCCATAATTCCTGGCAGGCAATCGCAGCTTACCAGATGACAGAAGCTGCACTATTAATGTCACATAAGACGGCACTGGAGCCGTCATGGAATCGTGTTATTTGGTTTATTGCTGCTGTGAGGAAGCGTTTGACTGGACTGATGCTTGAGTTGGGTTTGTACCTGTGAGGATGTTCTTGAAGGCCTCCTCCACGTTAGTCGAGTCCAGAGCGGACGTCTCGATGAAAGACAGGTTATTTTTCTCTGGAAGCAAGGAGAAGATGTTTAATATTCACCTGCTTTTAAAATATCCACTGACAACATCAAGCTTCACACAGAATGAATCGTGTGCTGAGTCAATTTCTGTAGCATGCAGCAATGTTTATGTTTTTGAAAGAAGTCTCTTCTGCTCACTAAGGCTGCATGTATTTGATCAGAAATACAGTAAAAACAGCAAAATATTATTTTAATTTAAAACAGCTGAATTCACAGAAAAGTTCAAAAGCCTTAATTTGAAATAGAATATTTTGCTACAATATAAATGTGATCAATTTAATGCATCCTTGCTGAATACAAGTATTAGTTTCTCTTGAACAGCGTTTATCAGAATGTTTTGTTCTGTTCGAGGTTAATATCATTTAGGTTCTGATTAATATAATAACCAATGTAGTTCAAGTTCATTTCTTATCCTAAACAAGAACATAAGAATTATGAATCATTGTCAGAGCAAATATTTACACTGTTTTTAAAGGAATAGTCAGATTTGGAGAAATGTAGTATTGCATCAGTGTCTCAGCAATGTTTCTTCTGCAGTGAATGGGTGCCGTCAGAATGAGAGTCTGATAAAAACATCACAATAATCCACAGCACTCCAGTCCATCAGTTAATGTCTTGAGAAGACAAAAGCTGTGTTTGTAAGAACTGTCACTTACGGCTAAAATATGAATCCATAATTCATAATAACGCTTCCTGCAGTGAAACAGTCCATCTCCTGTTGTCTCTCAGGTCAAAATCCAGACACATGATTTTTTATAACCGATACCGATTATTTGCATGTTTATGTACCTGATAACCGATATTCAGAACCGATATTTATTTACTGTTATAAAGTGAAGTCCATTCTTCTCTTTCAGTCGTCTTAACAACAACAAAAACAGTTGAAAATTAACATTTTCATGTAAAATTTTATCTTCAAATTACAACAATAAAAACATTTTATTTATAAAAAGCATCATCAGCAACACTGATATTAACAATAAGCAGAATAATGTCTAATGTTTTCAAATGGAGAAAATAAAGGACAGAAGTCATATCTTCATTTTAAACTACAGTTTTAGGTTTATAATCTGTTTAATAGACTAAAGAGTGAAGAATAATTCACTGAATAATATTCTCTGGAATATTGAAATAAGCTATAACAAACAAAACATCGTATTTTATTGCATTTCTTAACTGTTTTATCAGAATTATTAAAATGTTTTTGTCTAAATTATGAAAACTGCTGACAGCGGTTTATCTATTTACACAGAACTATACTCAAACTGCGATCGCTTGCGGAGATAATAAATCATTAATTTCGATAGAGATGTATTTATTTAGATGTTTATTGGTGAAATAATGGTTCTATAGTAAATGTTAATATAATTTAGTGTGTTTCAAACGAGTGAATCTTGTATAACGTTACATGCGGTGGTCGTGCTGGAGCTTCTCCTGAGTGAACCGTGTGTGTGTGTGTGCGTGCGTGCGTGCGTGCGTGTGTCCACTGCTCCAAGTGTGTGTGTTTTTGGATGGGTCAATTGCAGAGAACTACATTTCACTGCTGGTTATACTCTGTATAATTATGTATGTGACAAATAATAAAAATAAATAAATTTAAAATTTACAGAACCGATATCCAATTATGGTAAAATGCTTAAATATCGGGAAACATATCGATAAACTGAAATATCGTTCGATCTCTATAACCTATGTTTGATCTGTGCAGATTTCTCTCCTGATTCAGACCAGAACACTTTCCCTGGAGGAAGAGTTATTATGGATTATGGTTTGAAGTTAAAAACATCTTGATGGATTTGTTTCATCTTTTGTCTTCTCAAGACATTAACTGATGAACTGGAGTGGTGTGGATTATTGTGATGTTTTATCAGACTCTCGTTCTGACGGCACCCATTCACTGCAGAGCATCCATTGCTGAGACACTGATGTAGTGACGCATTTCTCCAAATCTGATGAAGAAACAAACTCATCTATATCTTGGATGGCCTGAGTGTGAGCACATTTTCATATTTGTTTGAGCTATACCTTTAACAATCTGAAATACTTCTCCACAGATTTGCATTATTTCTAGAAGGCGCAGCAGTTCTCCTCCTCAGAGGACTGATGTGTTGTGTCTCTAGGGTCGGCTGTACCTGAGAAAGCGCGCGCCTCGTCGGTGGGGACGGCTCTCAGGTGGCGCAGGTCGCTCTTATTCCCCACCAGCATGATGACGATGTTGTTGTCGGCATGATCTCGCAGCTCTTTCAGCCAGCGCTCCACGTTCTCATACGTCAGATGTTTGGCGATGTCGTACACCAGCAGCGCGCCGACCGCGCCACGATAATACCTGCACACGTCACAAAACCATAACCACAGTCAAAATATCAAGCATCACTATTGTTTCACTGAGTAAATACATTTTATTTGACTTTATTTTAGTGCCGTCAAACAATTAAAAGTTTTCAAAATAAAAGTTTTTGTTCACATAATATATGTGTGTGTACTGTGTATATTTATTATGTGTATATAAATACAAACACATGCATGTATATATTTAAGAAAAATATGTTATGTTTATATTTTAAATATAATTAGATATAAAATATATGAATATAAATATATACATGCAAATATTTATTGTATGAGTGTGTATTTATATATACACAATACATATACAGTAAACATACATATATTATGTAAACAATTTTTTTACTTTGGATGTGATTAATTGTCTGACAGCAGTACTTTATTTTAATTTTATTACATTTGAGAAATTTTGCCTGTAATAATTATATTTTAACAAAAAAATTTAATTAACAAAAATGTTTTTAAGTTTTAGTTTACAATAATAATTTTCACCATTACTATTGCTCATAGTTTTAGCTATAGTTCAGTTTTACTTATTTTATTTTGTTAGTCAATTTAATTTTTTATTTATTTAATTGTATTAATATTGCAATGGCAACTTATTTCAGTTAATTGCCTGGGCAACATTACTTATATTTTTAGATAGTAAAAACAATGTTCTTATTTTTTTTTAGTTCATTTTAGTTTACTTTATTTCATTTAGTTTTAGTTTTTCATCTAATTTTTATATTTTAACAAATTAGCAAAAATTTATATTGCTATATATACTATTGATATAATATTGCTATTGCTTTTGAGGTTTGATCCCATTGCTAACACTAATAGAAAATGCAATGGTTTAAAAATGATACAAATATACAAATAAAAGAGTTTAATGGAAGGATGCACGTGTTATTTTTGGCATAGGGGAACCAAAACCACATCTGTTCACTTATCAACAGCCACACATGCAAATAAGTTTATACTGTGGCATATTTGTTCTGTGACAACTTGTTTCTTGCATAAAAATGACTAACAAAAAGTACTGTTGGTACATGCATCATGATAGAACCAGGGTTATTATACTTAACTAAAACTAAAATCATTAAAAAAGAACGTTCCTTAAAATAAACTTGAACTGAAATATAATAAAAGCTTGAATTTATTTGATTTCAGCTACTTTATAATCAGCACATTTTCATTTAGTTTAACTTGGAGCACTGAAAAAACAAAACCTAAAATTGCACTAAAATAAATATTGATAAAAAATGACAAAAACACACAACAAAATTACAAAAATGTAAGAATATTTTTGTAAAATATTAATAAAAATGACTAACAAAAAGTACTGTTGGTACATGCATCACGATAGAACCAGGGTTATTATACTTAACTAAAACTAAAATCATTAAAAAAGAACGTTCCTTAAAATAAACTTGAACTGAAATATAATAAAATACAATTTATTTGATTTCAGCTACTTTATAATCAGCACATTTTAATTTAGTTTAACTTGGAGCACTGAAAAAACAAAACCTAAAATTGCACTAAAATAAATATTAATAAAAAATTACAAAAACACACAACAAAATTACAAAAATGTAAGAATATTTTTGTAAAATATTAATAAAAATGACTAACAAAAAGTACTGTTGGAACATGCATCACGATAGAACCAGGGTTATTATACTTAACTAAAACTAAAATCATTAAAAAAGAACGTTCCTTAAAATAAACTTGAACTGAAATATAGTAAAATACAATAAAAGCTTGAATTTATTTGATTTCAGCTACTTTATAATCAGCACATTTTCATTTAGTTTAACTTGGAGCACTGAAAAAACAAAACCTAAAATTGCACTAAAATAAATAATTAAAAAATATTAATAAAAATGACAAAAAACACAACAAAATTACAAAAATGTAAGAATATTTTTTTTAAATATTAATAAAACCTATAACAGCATATCAATGATACTCAAATAACACCGGGCAGAAGTGCGGTTTATTTGCGGTACTGTGTAAATATGGCTGTGTTTCCCATCTAAAGCATGACTGTACTCACGCAGAGGTGATGGCCCTGTACCGCTCCTGCCCTGCCGTATCCCAGATCTGAGCTTTTATGGTCTTGCCATCCACCTGGATGCTCCTGGTGGCGAACTCCACTCCTATCGTGCTCTTGCTCTCCAGGTTAAACTCGTTCCGTGTGAAACGCGACAGCAGGTTACTCTTCCCGACGCCCGAGTCTCCGATCAGAACGACTGAGAGCAGAAGCAGACAAACAGACGCTCTGAGAGCACAATATAATGACAAATATTCAGTCTGGGTCAGAAATTCATATTTATCAAGGACACGTTAAATCGAAAGTGAATTAAAAAATATATACATTTGAAATAAATGCTGTTCTTTTGAACTTTCTATTCATCAAAGAATTCTGAAAAATAAAATGCATCACAGTTTCCACAAAAATATTGTGCAGCACAACTTTATAAAAAACTTTTTTAGCAACATTGATAATAATCAGAAATGTTTCTCGAGCAGTAAATCATCATATTATTATGATTTCTGAAGATCATGTGATTCTGAAGACTGCAGTAATGATGCTGAAAATACAGCTGCGTGTCACAGATATAAATTACATTTTAACAAATATTCACATAGAAAACAGTATTGAATAATATTTCACAATTTTACTGTTTTTACTGTAAATACAGTCCTTGGTGAGCAGAAGAGACTACTTTAAAAAATAATAAAGTCAACCCCAAACTTTTGAACAGTAAAGCACATAAACATAGAGAAACAGCAAATATTATTTTAATCAATCCAATAATTGACTTAAAAAACACCTAGCTTACTAAATAATAAAACATTTAAACCACTAAGCCAGCAAAATCAAGATTCACTGAGACTGAGACAAAGCTCAAATATGAAAGGAAAACAGGTAAATAATCCCACTGTCATAATAAAAAGAGGGAGAATATAGACAATAAAAAAAAAATGATCACGTTTATTTTTCACCGTAGCTAAGCAAAATGATATAAACCTCTATATTAATGGGTGTTCACATTATTTATCCAAATCCTGAATAATATTATGAATAATGCTATATCATGCCAGTTTAATAACCAGTGAGAAAATATTTGTGGTTTGTCAACTTTCTTAATTCAGTTATGATTGACAGGTGTAACCAAAAGCTCATTTGCAGCTCTCTTTCTAGCTTGTTGTTTTATTATTTTGAAGCCCATTGCTGAAGATCTGATGCTATATAAGATCTGGAATATAATGCATCTGATTTGAGACACAGTCTACCCCCAGATCTCTTTCACTATGGCTCAGACGGTCTGCTAAACTCTCATATCTCATTCTGTGTTTCATCTATAGAAGCAGGTTTTGTGAACGTGTTTGCACTGGTTTCCTTCAGCTCAGGCTGAGGAGGGCTGCTGATATCCTCGTGTCGTCTTCACTACAGCGAGTCAAGTTGAACTTTGATCCTCACACTGTGCTGATTTGGTGAAAATGGAATGTAACAGATTTGACTTTGATCAGATGACGTGATACAATCAGAGTTACGATGTAACCAATCAGCTGCAGGACAGAATCAGCACGTGACCTAATTATCATCATGCATGTTACTTTGAAATGTGCTTTCTTCAAACGTATACACAATCATACCCAGCTAACGTAAAAGTTATATTAATGTTGCTAACATTCCCATTACGTTATGAAAATGTTTTTAGTTTTTCCAGCTTCTTACTGTATTTAGAACGTTTCTTCTTAGTTATGTGAACATTATTAGAATGTTACATTTGAATGCTCTCTCTACATTTAAAACACCCATGATTAATATTTAAAACATGTTTTTATTTCAGTTATGTGAACGTTAGAGGAACATTCCATTCTATAATTTTGAAACTATTATGAAAATGATATTTGTCCAGCTTGTTTTATGTATTAAGAACGTTTCTTGGTTATGTGATTGTTGAGAATGTTACATTTGAATGCTCTCTCAACACTTAAAACACACTTTGTTTTATATTTAAAGAACAAAAAATGTCTGGTTATGTGCACGTTAGAGGAACATTTCATTCTATCATTTTAAACCCGTCATGAAAATGTTATTTCTGAATTTTATTTCAATTTTTTTATGTTCTTCTCGGTTAGAGAAACATTCCATTATATCATTTTTGAAATATTATGTTCTTGGAACGTTTCCTCTCAACATTACGAGACCGTATATATCTCATATTAATAACGTCACAATAAGCATTATTTGACGAATATTTGCTCGAACATTCAGTGAAAGTTTGTTAGCTGGTTATGATCATCAGCCTCGCTGGAAAAGCGTTAGATCGCGGTGCAAAACAAACCAGCGGTCGTGTGTAGTCTTAAATAACCTCTAAACATGAGCTCGATGTAGGACTACAGCTCATATGACATAGACTATATTTAATAATGCATGTCAAATTCCGATCTAGGCCCTGGTATCCCGTGTGAAAGCATCCAGGCCATCGCAAACAGATGTTTTACTGATCGATGCATGCCTCTGCGGGCGTTTCTGTCTCAAAGCCTGTTATTTATGCCATGATTTCAGACGGGTGCCACCGCAAAAGACGATTCCTGATACAACAGATCTATAGGTCAGGAACAATGGGTGGATTATGCATGATTACGTTACTCCTCTGCTCTGTATAAGGGAATGCAGAATTTACCTTTGAACAAGAAATCGTATTCATCATCTCTGTTGGCCATTTTTAAGAAGCCCGCTCCGTCCTGCAGTCCGTCCAGAGATCAGATGAGGTGGTATTAATAACTCAACGTGAGAGGAAAAGAATCAAGTGAATATTAAAGACACACAATGCGCCAGTGCTGCCGCTGCTGTCACACCGCAGGAAGAGCGATCTGCTCGGTCTGCATTAGGGGAGGAGTCCCGCAGATCAGGAGCGCCGTGGCCGCCAGAGGACGCTGCAAACACCGCTGCAGTATTCCTGAAGCTCCGGGCCTCAGAGAGCTACTCGGTGGGTCATTCAAATCAAATCAAATACAGACTGTACAGAAGACAATGTGCAAAATACACATACATATACTCAGCACCAGAGGTGGAAAGTAACGAATTACATTTACTCGCGTTACTGTAATTGAGTAGCTTTTTTGTGTACTTGTACTTTTTTAAGTAATTTTTTTTATCTGTAATTTTACTTTTACTTAAGTATATTTTGTGTGAAGTATTGTACTTCGCTACATTTTAAAACACATTCGTTACTGAGTAAAAAAATCGCTCCGTGGAAACAACTGCAGCAAATAATGGGCAGAAGAAGAAACTGGCGCTAAAATCACAAGAAAGATGCAGACGGACAAGACAGGCGTTAATGGTGCAGACCCAGCTGAAAACCAAACCCCGCTGTACTCTGCTGAAGTTGAACTCGAAGAAGAATTAAGTGAACCCCTGGCCATATTCATGCTCTATTATGCAGTGTTAGCTGTGTTTGCCTCGGGAGACCGAACTAGCAGCTTATAACATCTCGACATCGCCTTCGCAAGCATGTAGAGGTAACGTAAATACTTGCATCATTGCATTGGTGGTTAAAATGAAGCTTTGACGGTTTTGCACAAATGAGCCAAAAGACAGTGGTGCAGGGTGTGCAATATCATCTGAGATAATATAGTAATTGTTGTTTTAACGATGTGCGATTTGACATTATCAGTATTTTGCTCAAACCAAACAAATCACTCTAAACAGTGTGCCGTGAAATCTAGTAACGTTAGATTAGACTAATCCGCGCATCTGGAGTGCTTTCTTTCACTGCGTGATTCAGTCTGTTAAAATGCGTTTAGAATGATCACAACATTGAAGATATAGAAGCAGAAAATGTATATATTTATATAATTTAATATAGTAAGTCAACATCACATGAAGAATGCCTGTAGTTTTTCTTTTTACAACAGTTCAAAAAACATAAGTTAATTAAGAGACTTGCGTTTTAGTCACCATATTGCCTGTTTTTGCTCTATTTCGACAACAAAAATAATACCAAACACAGCCTCCATACACAGTTTTGCGTCTCTGACTCTGAGCAATGACGGTGTTTTGTTCCTGAATGAATTAACCGTTTAAATGATTCTGTTCAATCGCAATGACTCACTTATCAGTGACTTGCTGACACCTACTGGTGGTTCTAATTTAACATTTAAAGTATCTTTTAATTTTTTTATTTCAAATGACTATTTAACATTTGTGACCCTGGCCTGGAGCACAAAACCAGTCTTAAGTCGCTGGGGTATATTTGTAGCAATAGCCAACAATACATTGTATGGGTTAAAATTATACATTTTTCTTTTATGCCAAAAATCATTAGCATATTAAGTAAAGATCATATTCCATTAATATATTTGTACATTTCCTACTGTAAATATATCAAAACTAAGAGCTTAATTTGAACAACTTTAAAGGAGATTTTCTCAATATTTGGATTTTTGCACCCTCAGATTCCAGATTTTCAAATATTGTCCGATCATAACAAACCACACATCAATGGACATATTATTTATTCAGCTTTCAGATGATGTATAAATCGCAATTTAGGAAAATGGACCCTTAGGGTTTTGTGGTTCAGGGTCACATGTTATGTCTTATTTATCAAAACATTATTTCTGCATTTGTAACTGCAGGCTAAATGCATTCATGTCAGTGTGTAATACATCTACGCCACTTCAGATGAAGCTTCTGCGTTTCCTCTGCATTGCAAAGATGAATTTTGTTGATACTGATTTAATTTCCCTGGTAACAGCCTAAATGTGTTATTATTCTAAATAACTGATTCCTTTAATTAAAAACACCTAGTTTGAGATTTATAGGCCCATATCCCAGGTGTGTCAGACTCAGTTCCTGGAGGGCCACAGCCCTGCAGAGTTTAGTTCCAATCCTGCTCCAACACATACCATCTAGTTTTCAAATAAGCCTAAATGATTAGTTTAGCTTGATCAGATGTGTTTAATTAGGGTAATATCTACACTGTGTAGGGCTGTGGCCCTCCAGGTACTGAGTTTGACATCTTTGGTCTTTCCATTTTTCCTCCCTCTCATTGTTAAAATGTAACTAAGTACTTTTACTCTGAGTAAATTTTAAATGAGCTACTTTTTACTTTTACTTGAGTATATTTTTAGACTGGTACTTTTACTTGTACTTAAGTAAAATTTCAGTAATGTAATGGTACTTTTACTTGAGTACAATATTTTTGTACTCTTTCCACCTCTGCTCAGCACACACAGTGTACTATAAAGACATACTTAGTTACCAATACACATTATACACCGTATGTACATGTCTGCATTAAGTCCACATCTATACATAGTAATATGTGGAAATATTATGTCCACATATGTCCACATTCTATGGAAATGTCTGCAGAAATATTACACTTGAAAAACATTTTAGCGTTAAAATAAAACAATGTGTTATTTGAGTGTAACATTCAATGTGTTATTTCTCTTTTTATACCCATATATGCTCTTGTGTTACTTTTATATAATTTGTATTTTTATTCTTTTGCACTGTCCACTGAGCGGACCTGATTTGATTTACATTTCCCTTCTGATTACACCCTGTATAATTTATTATGTGATGAATAAAGAAACCTTGAGCAATTTCACCTTCTTGAGCCATTATGAATAAATACTATATAGTGAGCCATACTTTGGTAAAGTACTTGAATTAATGTGTTGTGGACTATACAAGAACTATAATATAAACAAATTACTTTATTCAATACAGTGCTACGTTTTCTACAACTATAGGTTATGCTCTACAATTCACTACAGTTTACTGTAGTAAAAACTAAAGCATACTACAGTATTTATTACAGTTTATCAGTTCACTATAGTTAATATTACAGTATGCTGTAGCATGCATTAACAAAGTGTTGTAAATAATATAATATATACAGTATAATACACTTTATATAGTATGGTTACTATAGTATTTATTATAACTTACTATAGTATTTTTTTAATATTGCCTACTTGTCTTGTTTTTTTTATATTAATTAGGCTATATAGAATTACAGGCATCACAAAACTGCTCAAAGTGCTTTATTTTGAGGTCAAAACTGTTTTTATACCATTTCAATTCATAATAACTATCACATATATGATGTAAATGGCATTTAACAAATTCTGAATATATTGTATAAAATAGATTATGAAAGTAGTGGTTCCCTGGAGTTGTCACTGGTGTTACTGTTTAACAAAAATCATAGATTTTGAAATAAAAATCTGACTTCTTCATATTTCCCGAAGATCTATGAAGGAAGGTCACTGTCTCATTTCAGTAATCAGACATTTTCTCATTTATCTCATGATTTCATGTGAAGCTTTTAGTTGAACTCACTGGTATGAGCTGCTTTATTGTTAGGAACTATACAAAACTATAATACAAATGGATTAAACTTAGTGAGTATACCACGACTGACAACGTGTGGTTTGATACCTCGCAGCAGCCTTTTTATAAAATACACTTTTCATGAAAGTTGTCACTGGTGTCACCTTCCTTATGGGTAAATACATGCACAAAAAAGATTTTAAACAAAATCATTAAGCTGTTATTTATGTGCATCCATAAAGTCAAAGGGTAATTTGTGACCAGTCATAAGAGTCGATTTTTCAAAACTGAGATTTATACATCATCTGAAAGCTGAATAAATAATATTCACATTGATGTATGGTTTGTTATGATCGGACAATATTTGTACATCTGGAATCTGAGGATGCAAAAAAATCTCAATATTGAGAAAATCTCCTTTAAAGATGTTCAAATGAAGTTCTTAGCAATGCATATTAATAATCAAAAATTACGTTTTAATTTTACAATAATTTACTAAATATCTTCACGGAACATGATCTTAATAGCCTAATGATTTATGGCATAAAAGAAAAATCAATAATTTTGATTGCTACAAATATACCCCAGTGACTTATGACTGCTTTTGTGTTCCAGGGTCACATACATATATATATATATTTTTTTTAAGTTTACATTTTAGAAAAACAAATACAATTTAAGACGTCTTGCCATACCAAAATACAAATTCTAATGTTGTCTGAAAGTTCAAAAACATTAGATTTTTTTCTCGTCATATGAACATTAATGGAAGATTATAATTTAGCACACATTATGGGAATGTTACGCTTGAATGCTGAACGTTCTGAAACGAGTATCATTTAAACACATTCGACACAAAGTGTTTCAGATATAACACGCTCCATGGCTGCTGTATGAATTATGATTTTGAGAACATTGTTAAAGAGCAGATCACTTTGAACAAATATTTGATTAATGTTACTGGAAGAACATTTGTTCATAACTTTGAGAGAACTTCCATGTTATCTATGTTTGTGCTTTCACTCGTTATTTTTGCTACTTGATGCTTTTCTATATACACTGTATTATTTTACCATTATTTCCCATTATTTTTAGTCTTAAAATGAAAAAAAATAATTCTGAAAATATAATTGCATGTTTTAAGATTACAATAACTGAAATGAAGTGTGAAATAAACATTCACATTGCAATTTTATTCCGTTTTTACACAGATTACAAATAATTACACCCACTATTTAATTGTTTTTTGACAACTGTGAGACTGTATAATAGATATATATTCATATTTAAATATTTAGATTTGATTACTTATTTTTAAGTAATTTTTGATTAAATAAGTTTTTTAGTTTTTCACTTTAAAGTCAATTCATGCATTTGTAAATGTATTGTTTATGTAATGTAATATTTTTCTGTTCATGTTTTTGTGCGTGATGTTTATGATTTATGTATTATTTCTGTGCATGTAACAGTAAGACACTGATGTCTTTGGTCATGAATCCCTCTCTGTTTAGCGTAAAGCATCTCTGATTCTCTTCCTGGGAGAATCTATGGACTCACACGAGCGAACTAAACGATAACGGAGAACATCAGGACGCTCCGAGAGGAAGCCAAGCGTTCCTGGAGGAAATATGTGAGCCCACCTTCCATGACCCCAACTGTTTCCTGTGCAGACAGGAAGTGAGCTGTAACTGCTGAATAAGCTTCCCACCAGTGTGAAGAGGACAAATATATCATATAATAATATGGTTAGTGATTTGAGTTATTGGATTTAGTGTTAAATTGCGAGCTAGAAAGCTGCAACGCATGAACTGATCCAAATAAAATGAGTTTTAGCTGGAAACAGTCATATTTTTGAAGCAGCTTAGCAAAATAATTAAATTTACTGTATGTGTTCGGCAGAAAGTGATGCATTTCGTCTCTTCCCTGAGAATCACACGCATGACTCAAGCATCATTTGAGTCACAGGAAATATTAATGTAATAACCGAAATAGAATGTGCTGCTGTGTTGCTTGATTTGAACATTAATTTCTGACTTTATAAGAGCGAGGAGCGTGAAGACATCTGAGGTTTAGCAGAAGATTCAGGGATGAGACTGCTTTTGTAGAGCCTTGCATGGTCAGGATCTATTATATACACATTCTCCTGGTCGGTCTGACCTGGACCTTTGAACTATTCCTACAACACAAGAGATGATCGTGCTTTCTGTGCTGTGGCTCCGAGGCTCTGAGAACAATGGGCTCTTTTAAAAGACCTGAGCACCTCTTTGGACACGCTTTTAATTAACAGTACAGTTTGGCTGAGGTATTTGGTCTCTAATTAGTTTGATTGCATGCATGTTTGATTTGTTTTACTGGTAGTATGGTAAAGCACGTTGTGAGTGACCCCTGCTATATAAATACAGTTGACTCAGTGTCGTCGAGGTGAGTGAGTAACATGCAAATCAAGTCACATGACTCTATGCAAAACAACGACTACAGACGTTCTCTCTTAGCAAACAAAAGAGAAACAATATTAAAATGCAGGGAAATCACAAATGAGACAGCAATACGACGAACCCTATAAATGGTACTGTATCATACCTGAGCCCTCTAATGCTCCACATGATCAACTGTACTGTTAAACCTGCTTCACACACGTCTTCTGTCTCTGATTGAGAGTTGTTCAGAGAGTAAACGTTATTGTGTAATTCTACAAGCTTCAGCTGCTGCTTCAGTGTTTTCTGCGGTCAAATCTTCACTGATTTTTTAGCATGCAAACATACAAATGATGTGTTAGTAATATTTCCAGATGAACACTTGCTGGACTGAAGCCGCTTTGCTTGATTCTCCATAAACTCTTGTTTAATTGTGAGTGTCAAATCAGGCTTATGAGGAACATTAATTTGTTCATCAACATTGGATTGCATTGCATTATATGATTTGATCATCAAACTAAGCATCTAAATATCATCACTGTAAAAAATAAATCCTTGAAATAACAGAAAAAGTACCGGCAGCTCATTACACTCGACATTATCCTTTAACTTTACGGAGATTTCTGTTAACTCTAAAACACAATGTAATGAAATTATAAATACTAGTAAAATTCCTTCAGATTATACAGAATATTGTGCCCTATTTTTAAAGATTGTTTTTAGAGTGTATTATGGAATTGTAGAATGATATTTATATTATGTAAGTATGATAGTGTTATAAAGATCCTATTGATTTACATGAGATTTATCAGTATTTCATCTTTTTGATAAAACTGAGCTGTTTTTTCTTCATATTCTCACTATATCAGACTATGAGCCATAAAAGCCCGATGGATCAAATAAGAGATTAAAAACTTAAAACACATATGCAGACGTTTTTTGTTGTTGTCTGAAGGTTCAATACATTTTCATAAACAAATAGACTATTATTTCAGGCTTTACAGGGTTAACTGATTGTATATTCACTGTTTGTGTGCCTTGCTATGCTTCTCATAAAAAGACTCCAGCTGTTTGCTAGGGTTTAGACACACATTACACCCGTGTGCTCCTCCGGACAGACACTAGAGGATGTAGTGTGCATGTCAAGTGTGCTGAGGAAGTGTTGGAACAGGCTCTTCACACTTATGTGGGGTTACTTTTCTCTGGAGCTTCACAATCATGACCATTTCTGAATGAGTGTGTTTAGTTTCATTACAATGTTCTGGATGGACTGCTGAACGAAAGTCACATAAAACTCATGACCCCTATAAATCCTGAAACCATTGTAACACCCTATTAAGGTTGTTAACTTACTCTGAGGGGTTCAACAGATTTCTGACATGTACTGATTCAAATACTCTTCACAACACAAATGATCTTTGACTTCTATTTGATTCTTCCCACAAGTGTATATATAGACATAGACACACACACACACACACACACACACACACACACACACACACACACACACACACACACACACACACACACACACACACACACACACACACACACACACACACACACACACAGGTGCAAAAACCCAATAAATAAAGCATAAATCAATGCATGATCAATGCATGATGAGTCAATGAGGTGAAATAAACTTATCCTTCAATGTTCAGCTGAAGTACGAGGATGGAAGAGAGACGAGACACTGTTAAGGTATTGGAGTACGATGCAATGCTATTAAATCCACAGCGTTGTTGGCGTGTCGCTGTACTGTGTGCCGCGTTGGAAGAACCCACACGTGGTAGTTTCACTCTGGGCCTAGATCGGCGTTGTGGATAACATCTCGTATCAAGAGGTGATTTACGATGCATCCGACCAATGGAACACGAAGAAACGATTCATTTGAAGAACCAAACAGGCGTAGACATAGGCAAATAAAGTCCTAGCTAAAAAGAAAGTAAATGGCTGACATCAGTAACTTCATATCATAGTACAGACATGTTGACAGGTAAATAAATCAAACAATACTCACAGCTGAGCAGAAACTCAGAGTTCTCAACAGTCTTTCAAAGAGCTAGCTGGTAGCATGAGTTCAACCAAACCAAACGAACTGACCTACTCTATTGCAATTAAGTTTATTTGCCCGGTTACCTCCAGGCAATAGCGCCCTCCAGCGGCTCCTAGAGGTACTACATGTGACCCAAATACATCACTAAAGAAATCAACAAAAATAGAGCTAAAGTACAAAAATAAAACCACGTAACATGACAAAAACATATTCTAAGAACGTTTTTCTAACCTTCTCGTTGTGATAAAAACGTTCGTTCGGAATGTTCTGTGAACGGTTAAATGTTAAGAGAACACTCCATTTAATGATTTTGCAGACATTATGGGAATATTACTTTTAAAGGTTCTCTGAACATTCTAAAACAAACAGTAACATTTGTGACCCTGGACCACAAAACCAGAAAAGGTGTTTTTTTTCCATTGATGTATGGTTTGTTATGATAGGTCAATATTTGGCTGAGATAGTATTTGAAAATCTGAAATCTGAGAGTGTAAAAAAAATCGAAATATTGAGGAAATCACATTTAACATATATTTTTACATATATTTATCGTAGGAAATTTAACAAATATCTTCATGGAACATAATCTTTACTTCATATCCTAAAGATTTTTGGCAAAACAAAATCGATAATTTTGACTACAGATGTATCCAGGGTCACATTTAAGAAAAGCAGAAAACAATGAACAATATATACATTAGCTCAAATGAATCTAGAACATGAAGTGATTTTGACTTCTTTTGGGTGTAAAATAGGGCAGAGCAGTCATTTTAATTACCCACATAATGAAGTTATTAAGGACTCGTATCAGAGAGATGTGCTGTTCTCGGAGTGTCTCTCGGCTGATTGTCAGAGGACTGACCTCCTCGGAGACGCTTCATGAAGCGTTGAGTGTCTGTCATCTGATGTTCTCTCGTTCATTCGCACCTGCAGCTCTGTGTTCAGTACAGCTGATGAGGACACCTGAACAACAGACCATCAGAACACGACCCATGAAACATTGATACATACAACCTAACAACCTATCTGAAGATTGATGAATACATTTGATTTATGAAATTGTATTTCCTTTTTATTACTGAAATATAAAATTAATGGAAAGTGGATCATGAAATTGAGCTGTAAAATTAACCTAAACCTCAATGTAAACCCCAAGCATACACCTGCATTGTTTTTATTTTATTGATTTTTATTTTGTTTATTTGTTACTTATATATTGTTTGTATTTTGTAAATGAAAAAGATAAGAAAATGTACAAAAGTTTATTTTCTATTTTAATCCATTTTAAAATTGTATTATATTTTTAAATTGTGAAAATATAATTTCATCTTCTTTTAACTGATAAATTATAAAAATATAATTCAGAGATGTACATTCATTCTGAGCACTATAAAAGAACATTAGAAACGTCACAAGACAGAATGAATGCACATGCAATGACCCTAATAAATAATAAAACATCTGCTTTTCAACCTGTTTTTAGTCTTTTAGTCTTGAGTGTTTGTCTGTGACCTGCTGTGATCCGGGTCAAGGCCTGTGCGACTCGAAGCATTTTCACACTCATGTTTCTCGTCTAAACACACACTGATCATGTGACATGTGCTGAAGGACTGAAATAACCTGCAAAAAAAATAATAAATGCCCAAATAAGAGAGTTTCCTCCTGAATCTGTGTGAATCATTTTGCTGTATATAGAGAAAAACTGAAGCGTAAGACAATCTGATGCAAAACCTCGTGTATTTCAGCACAAGACAGGACGGTTTTGCTGCTGCTGCAGATTGTGTTTGTGGGAGGAAGATGCAATAAAAACCACTGCTCACCTGCACGCGGTGCATCCTCCAAACTCATGCAGACATGCTTCAATATGAACATACATTCAATTATAGTATTATATATGCATCACATCAAATATTATAGTGTTATATATTCATTACATCAAATATTATAGTGTTATATATTCATTACATCAAATATTATAGTGTTATATATTCATTACATCAAATATTATAGTGTTATATATTCATTACATCAAATATTATAGTGTTATATAGTCATCACATCAAATATTATAGTGTTATATATTCATTACATCAAATATTATAGTGTTATATATTCATTACATCAAATATTATAGTGTTATATATTCATTATATCAAATATTATAGTGTTATATATTCATTACATCAAATATTATAGTGTTATACATTCATTACATCAAATATTATAGTGTTATATATTCATTATATCAAATATTATAGTGTTATATATTCATTACATCAAATATTATAGTGTTATATATTCATCACATCAAATATTATAGTGTTATATATTCATTACATCAAATATTATAGTGTTATATATTCATTACATCAAATATTATAGTGTTATATATTCATTACATCAAATATTATAGTGTTATATATTCATCACATCAAATATTATAGTGTTATATATTCATCACATCAAATATTATAGTGTTATATATTCATCACATCAAATATTATAGTGTTATATATTCATTACATCAAATATTATAGTGTTATATATTCATCACATCAAATATTATAGTGTTATATATTCATTACATCAAATATTAGTGTTATATATTCATCACATCAAATATTATAGTGTTATATATTCATTACATCAAATATTAGTGTTATATATTCATCACATCAAATATTATAGTGTTATATATTCATCACATCAAATATTATAGTGTTATATATTCATTACATCAAATATTATAGTGTTATATATTCATTACATCAAATATTATAGTGTTATATATTCATTACATCAAATATTATAGTGTTATATATTCATCACATCAAATATTATAGTGTTATATATTCATCACATCAAATATTACAGTGTTATATATTCATTACATCAAATATTATAGTGTTATATATTCATTACATCAAATATTAGTGTTATATATTCATCACATCAAATATTATAGTGTTATATATTCATTACATCAAATATTATAGTGTTATATATTCATCACATCAAATATTATAGTATTATATATTCATCACATCAAATATTATAGTGTTATATATTAATTACATCAAATATTATAGTGTTATATATTCATCACATCAAATATTATAGTGTTATATATTAATTACATCAAATATTATAGTGTTATATATTCATCACATCAAATATTATAGTGTTATATATTAATTACATCAAATATTATAGTGTTATATATTCATCACATCAAATATTATAGTGTTATATATTCATCACATCAAATATTATAGTGTTATATATTCATCACATCAAATATTATAGTGTTATATATTCATTACATCAAATATTATAGTGTTATATATTCATCACATCAAATATTATAGTGTTATATATTCATCACATCAAATATTATAGTGTTATATATTCATTACATCAAATATTATAGTGTTATATATTCATCACATCAAATATTATAGTGTTATATATTCATCACATCAAATATTATAGTGTTATATATTCATCACATCAAATATTATAGTGTTATATATTCATCACATCAAATATTATAGTGTTATATATTCATCACATCAAATATTATAGTGTTATATATTCATCACATCAAATATTATAGTGTTATATATTCATCACATCAAATATTACAGTGTTATATATTCATCACATCAAATATTATAGTGTTATATATTCATCACATCAAATATTATAGTGTTATATATTCATCACATCAAATATTATAGTGTTATATATTCATCACATCAAATATTATAGTGTTATATATTCATTACATCAAATATTACAGTGTTATATATTCATCACATCAAATATTATAGTGTTATATATTCATCACATCAAATATTATAGTGTTATATATTCATTACATCAAATATTATAGTGTTATATATTCATCACATCAAATATTATAGTGTTATATATTCATTATATCAAATATTATAGTGTTATATATTCATTACATCAAATATTATAGTGTTATATATTCATCACATCAAATATTATAGTGTTATATATTCATCACATCAAATATTATAGTGTTATATATTCATCACATCAAATATTATAGTGTTATATATTCATCACATCAAATATTATAGTGTTATATATTCATCACATCAAATATTATAGTGTTATATATTCATCACATCAAATATTATAGTGTTATATATTCATCACATCAAATATTATAGTGTTATATATTCATTACATCAAATATTATAGTGTTATATATTCATTACATCAAATATTATAGTGTTATATATTCATTATATCAAATATTATAGTGTTATATATTCATTACATCAAATATTATAGTGTTATATATTCATTACATCAAATATTATAGTGTTATATATTCATTATATCAAATATTATAGTGTTATATATTCATTACATCAAATATTATAGTGTTATATATTCATCACATCAAATATTATAGTGTTATATATTCATTACATCAAATATTATAGTGTTATATATTCATTACATCAAATATTATAGTGTTATATATTCATTACATCAAATATTATAGTGTTATATATTCATCACATCAAATATTATAGTGTTATATATTCATCACATCAAATATTATAGTGTTATATATTCATCACATCAAATATTATAGTGTTATATATTCATTACATCAAATATTATAGTGTTATATATTCATCACATCAAATATTATAGTGTTATATATTCATTACATCAAATATTATAGTGTTATATATTCATCACATCAAATATTATAGTGTTATATATTCATTACATCAAATATTAGTGTTATATATTCATCACATCAAATATTATAGTGTTATATATTCATCACATCAAATATTATAGTGTTATATATTCATCACATCAAATATTATAGTATTATATTCATCACATCAAATATTATAGTGTTATATATTCATTACATCAAATATTATAGTGTTATATATTCATTACATCAAATATTATAGTGTTATATATTCATCACATCAAATATTATAGTGTTATATATTCATCACATCAAATATTATAGTGTTATATATTCATCACATCAAATATTATAGTGTTATATATTCATCACATCAAATATTATAGTGTTATATATTCATCACATCAAATATTATAGTGTTATATATTCATCACATCAAATATTATAGTGTTATATATATTCATCACATCAAATATTATAGTGTTATATATTCATCACATCAAATATTATAGTGTTATATATTCATCACATCAAATATTATAGTGTTATATATTCATCACATCAAATATTATAGTGTTATATATTCATTACATCAAATATTATAGTGTTATATATTCATCACATCAAATATTATAGTGTTATATATTCATTACATCAAATATTATAGTGTTATATATTCATCACATCAAATATTATAGTGTTATATATTCATTATATCAAATATTATAGTGTTATTCATCACATCAAATATTATAGTGTTATATATTCATTACATCAAATATTATAGTGTTATATATTCATTATATCAAATATTATAGTGTTATATATTCATCACATCAAATATTATAGTATTATATATTCATTACATCAAATATTATAGTGTTATATATTCATCATCAAATATTATAGTGTTATATATTCATCACATCAAATATTATAGTATTATATATTCATCACATCAAATATTATAGTGTTATATATTCATTACATCAAATATTATAGTGTTATATATTCATTACATCAAATATTATAGTGTTATATATTCATCACATCAAATATTATAGTGTTATATATTCATCACATCAAATATTATAGTATTATATACTCATTACATCAAATATTATAGTGTTATATATTCATCACATCAAATATTATAGTATTATATATTCATCACATCAAATATTATAGTATTATATATTCATCACATCAAATATTATAGTATTATATATTCATCACATCAAATATTATAGTATTATATATTCATTACATCAAATATTATAGTGTTATATATTCATTACATCAAATATTATAGTGTTATATATTCATCACATCAAATATTATAGTGTTATATATTCATCACATCAAATATTATAGTGTTATATATTCATTACATCAAATATTATAGTGTTATATATTCATCACAAAACATTTGTGCTTTGATTTTAATGAACAATAATAATAACCTGGCATTGTCACGATCTGCTGGGGAGCGAGGAGAACATTCACACTTCTATTAATGACACAATCCAAGGAGTACAAACGAGGAGCAATCAACACCACGGCTTATGAATACTGGGAAACTAATTAAAAACAGGTGGGGTAGTAAATCAAAACTCATGACTAATCACACAGAACGAGGACAGGAACGGGAAACACCAAATATGGGCACAAGAGGGAGGGGAACACAAGGCATTGCATCTTTAAATCTTTCTTAAAGGGATACTCCACCCCTAAATGATCATTTTGTTATTATTCACTAACCCGCATGTTGTTCCTCTTCGGAACACGATTTAAGATCATTTAGATAAACACCGTGAGGTTTGTGACTGTCTCATTAACTGCCAAATAAACAACACCATCGACGTCGAGGTCCAGAAAAGAATGAAAAGCATCGTCAGGAAAGTCCATCTGCCATCAGTGGTTCAATCTGAATTTTATGAAGTGACGAGAATACTTTCTGTACTCAAAGAAACTATATTTTTAACAATTAATCTCCTCTCTGTCTCTCCGCATCATCGTAGCGCCATTTTGGATATTACCCACCGAACATACGCTCTTCTGTATCCGCCTCGACACAAGGATGCATATTCTACGTGTATTTATACTTTGATTTGAATGAAATCATAAGATTCAGATTGAACCACTGATGGCAGATGGACTTCCCTGGCGATGCTTTTCATTCTTTTCTGGACCTCGACGTCGATGGTGTTAATTACTTGGCAGTTAATGAGACAGTCACAAACCTCACGGTGTTTATCTAAAATACCTTTAATTGTGTTAAAGACGAACAAAGCTTTTATGGAGTTTAAACAACATGCGGGTTACTGAATAATGACAAAATTATTATTTTGGGGTGGAGTAACCCTTTAAGGTCTATTACTGTGTTCCTGTGGCTCAGTGGTAGAGCATTGTGTTAGCAGCGCAAAGGTTGTGGGTTCGATTCCCAGTGAACACATGTACTGACAAACAAATGTATAATCTATACCTAATGTAAGTCACTTGGATAAAAGCGTCTGCTAAATGCATAAATGTGTGCAAGTTATTGCAGACAGACACCCACTGAACATCATGTATTATTAATGCCTTCACTTCACTGTCTGTCTTATAATGGTCTTTAATTGAATAGAGTTTGACTGCAAATATTGAAACTGTGATAATGAGCTGCATTAATATTGTGCTGCCACAGCATATGTGTAATATAGAGGGCATGGGATATTGTTAAGGACACAAACTAACATTAAAACATATTTCATCCATGTCAAATGAATAGCGTGATTCTTCCAGTAGTAGATCTAGTGGTGCATGGAAACTAGGTTCACAGTTGTTCTCTATGGAAGCTGTGCAGTGATATATGTGAACGCATCTGTGACCTGATAAACACTGATAACAGCCATTCAATCCAGTGATATCATTCAAAGCGGTGCGCTATTCAAGACCAACTGTTTTATAATGTACATTATGAGCTGTACAAAAATGATTGTAAATATTTGCAATTGTAAATAAAAACAAAACATGTTTTGCAAGACAATATTTCATTCCTTCTTCTTCAAAATGTCTCATTATAGTTCAACCAGAAATTAAAATTGTAAAAAGTTGTTTAAAATCGTTTTTCTGTTGCACATAAAAGAAGATATTTGGAAGAATGTTGGTAACAAACCATTGATAGACATTGACTTCCATGGTATGGAAAATAATACACCGTTGTATTCTTAGTAAATGCTACACCATTGTTTAGTGCAGCACAGATGCATGTAATCACAGATAGTTTGTTCTGCATTGCTTCTATTAGAGGAAGAAAGTTTGACTTACAGCACATCATGTTGTTCTGAATTCTGTCTGACAGGATTTTCACAAACTCCTGCATCATCTCTGGACGATGTTGACCACGACTCCTCATTAGATGATCCCGGTCAGCATGTTTAGTGAGTGTGATGAAAATACCACAGAAAACACCTCACAAACTCACTAATGTTTACATAAATGTCACCACAAAATGTTCCATCAAAATATGTTTATGGACTGTTTGTTCATATTTGATATACGATCTCATAACATTGAGAAAAACATTCTGAGAACAACATTCACACAACGTCTCTATGATGTTTTGTTCTTGATGAACGTTCTCATAATGTTTATAGAACAGCTTTATTGAAATGTTCTTATGATATCATTTGTACTTGATGAACATTCTGAGAAAGGTTTTTGTAACCTTTAAACAATATTCTAATTATGACAAGAAACCTGAACATAACTTTCTTGGAAAATGACAAATAAACCTTCAAATAATGTTATATTTTGGTAAAAATAATGTTACTTCAGTGTTGTAAACGTTTTTGTAACCTTTAAATAACCTTCGAATCATGTTATATTTTGGGTGAAAATCAAGTTAGTAGAACATTTTAAAGAATGTTTTGGGAACTTTTAAATAACATTCTAATTATGAACATTTTAACTTTCTGAAAACGTTTACTGTAATAGACAAAGTTAGAGAAACATTCCATTCTATCATTTTCGAAAACTTTATTTCTGAGTGTTTTCTAAATGTTCAATACGTTAAGTTTTTAATGTAGCTATTAAGAATGTATACATCAAAATATGGTTAGGGTTAGGCCCGTAATAACATCCCATAAACCTTAATGACTTGTCCTTAGTTTTAACCTTTTAAAATGTGTTTTAAGTTATGGGAATGGAAGGATCTCTGCTGGGATGGGACTGTGTTCCGGCTCACAGCCTCGTTTTCATCCATGATCAATTCAGAGACTGTATCCCAGATAACAAAAACATGTACACAAATGTGTTGCTAACATTCCCATTAAGTTATGAAAACAGTATTTCTAAATATGTTATAAACATTCAAAGTATAGGCTACAGTTAGTTTAAAGTATTACGAACATTTCTTCTTGTGAACATTAAAACACCTCTAATGATTGCTCAGATTCAAATGTACAGCAGATTCATCACTGTGTGAACACCATGACTGGAAACACCTTACATTTGAATGAACCTTGAACCTTGTTTAAAACACACATTTTGCTACATTTAAAGAATGTTGGTCATGTGAACGTTAGAGAAACATTCCATTCTATCATTTTCGAAAACGTTATTTCTGAGTGTTTTCTAAATGTTCAATACATTAAGTTTTTAAACCTTGAACCTTGAACAAAATATACTGTTATTACCGTAATAACATCCCATAAACCTTAATGATTGTCCTTACTTGAACCTTTTAAAATGTGTTTTAAGTTATGGGAATGGAAGGATCTCTGCTGGGATGGGACTGTGTTCCGGCTCACAGCCTCGTTTTCATCCATGATCAATTCAATATGGCATCGAACCTCATTAAGGTGCAGCAAAGCTGAGATTTGATGGGACTCGGGTCAGCTGTATCTCAGAGCCCTGGGTGTTTCACTCGGAGCTAAAAATACTTTATGACAGCAGATCCTCTGTGTTTTCCATCTGACCGCAGCACATTCACAGCACTGCTCCTGGAGGAAAACACACACAAAACCTGAATGATTGCTCAGAAATCAAATCAGACAGCAGATTCATCACTGCACTGCAAAATGACCATGACTGGAAACACCTTACTGTTATTACCTTGAATAAAAGAACCTTGAACCTTGAACCTTGAACCTTGAACACCTTACTGTCAGCTACATCCGTGTTCTAGTCATTTAGACAGATTTCAGATTAGTAGTTTAATTGTTTATATAGAATTAAATAATGGAACCTGCATATTTCCATACTTTATTTTTAAATTTTTTAATTTTTTTACTCCTTTTTCTGCCTATACAGCAATAATAATACTAATTTTAAAATAACTAATATATTAATAATACAATAGTAACAATAAATATGTAAATAAATTAAATTAAATAAAGTAAAATTTAATGTTGAAATTCAATTCAAATATTTTCTTAAAAAGTATTTTTGTCTCGTTTTCTAGTAAAAATATCTAAAAATCCTTAAAACAAGTTTGACATTGATTGCAAATTAGCATATATAACATTAGTAAAGACTGGGGCAAGTTGTCAGACATTTTATGCATGTATTTTTACTATCATTAACAATTAGCCAAAAAACTGTTACATATTTTGTATGATAGGCCTATATCTTCTATGAAGCCTGTAATAAAAGTTGTATTTGCTTTTATAGCAATATACAATTTAATAACATTTTAATAAATAGACTATATATACAGGCTAGGTTATTGAAGGTGATTTTCCCCTTGATACTATTTCATTTCAGACCCCCCAGATCATTGTCAATAAACAGAAGGGTTCTACAATAACAGCTTGATTGAGTCAGCATGTAGTGTTTCCTCTGGGAAATGACAGTGTAGCCTAGATGTGTCTTTACAAGTCATCCACTCGAGTCAAAGTGTGACAACTAGCCCCGGTTACACGCGCGCGCGTCCCCGTGGACCGATGAGCAGCCAATCGCACACGAGCGCGTGAGGGAGGATCGAGAGCGCGCGCGAGAAAGCTGCCAGACCAGCACGCGCTCCGGACCCTCAACGTGGTATGTTATGTTTTCATTTATTAAACTTAGTCTTTTCGTTACATTTTAAAGCTTTCGATATTTTAAAGTATCATGAAAAATGATTTGTCTGTCAAATTACGAGGAGTCATAGCCTGCTAAAAATATGAGAAATGTTAAAGTCTACTTGTGTGAATTTGAGAACACTTGTTACAGCCCATATGTAAATATAGAATATTGTTGATGTGGTCAGATTAGGCAACATAATAACTTACAGTCAGATAACAGTTACAGATGCTGATGTTTGGTAACGAAATATTTCAGATGCTATTTAAAATAATATGCCAATATATAAAATAACATACATTATATTTGACTACCTCTGTAAGGATGTGTGCAGCCTACTGTTTATTAGGAAAGTTCAAAGTTGACAGCAGCCGTTTATATTGACTGCATTGACTATAAATCGTTCTTTGCTCAATGATTTATTTATAGTTTGTGAGTGGATCGATCAGCTATTGATCTGGGTCTATTTCCTTCTGAAACTGTGACAACATTCATACCCTATTCATACGTTTATATGGTGATATGATAAAATTGTTTATAGAGTGAAAATTATTACAGAAATGTTAAATAAAATGATTCTTGCCCCAGTGTTTTCCCAGGAACAACAACCTCGAATCAGATCTCGCATTGATTTTATATGAAACTGCTTTTTACATTCATGATGACAGGATGTGTGTGTGTGTGTGTGTGTGTGTGTGTGTGTGTGTGTGTGTGTGAGGTGTGTCGTGCGTGTGTGTGTGTGTGTGTGTGTGTGTGTGTGTGTGTGTGTGTGTGTGTGTGTGTGTGTGTGTGTGTGTGAGTGTGCATGAGTGTGTGTGTGTGTGTGTGTGTGTGTGTGTGTGTGTGTGTGTGAGTGTGTGTGAGTGTGTGTGTGTGTGTGTGTGTGTGTGTGTGTGTGGAGGTGAGTGTGTGTGTGTGTGTGTGTGTGTGTGTGTGTGTGTGTGTGTGTGTGTGTGTGTGTGTGTGTGTGTGTGTGTGTGTGTGTGTGTGTGTGTGTGTGTGTGTGTGTGTGTGTGTGTGTGTGTTTAAAACACACAGATACATACTGTTAACAAATACATTCATCACTTTAGCAAAAAAAATCAGTTTTTATCTCGAGGAGCCGTTTCTATCTTAATAACCTTAAGAATGCCTTAAATATGATATAGTGAGATTGATTCAATCACTATGTTTTGATCTGATATAATATCTTTATCATATATCATCATGTTATATATCAAACTCAGGGTACTACTGGTGTTGCTCTACTGAAGCTGTGTCTATCTGACCTCATCTTTGCTCAGTATATGTAGATGCCCTTTGACCTGCCCTTAACCCTGTAGTTATTATTACCTCAGCTGTGTTTGGGACAGGGATCAGCTGTCAGCACACACATCCCGTGTTAATGAAGTCAGAGGGAGTCCGAGCCTGTATTCACTACATGGAGCGAGACGCTGGGAAAGCCATCCCATCGGAGAGCTGACCTGTCCAGGCCTTGAAGTGAAGTTTTACTATTTTACTATTTACTTTACTATTCCTCACGGATCTGCTCTTCTCGTGCCGTGCTGAAGAGCTGACCTGATTTATTTCTCTTTTATGTCGCCGTTATTGATTCCCAATGTTTTGAGATCCCGATCGAACCAGATTTACGTCTCTCTCTTTATTCACAAAGAGGCTGGAAATAGCTGCTTTTTTCCACCCGAGCTTTCAGCAATTATCTCAGACACCTGAATATGAAGCTGTGTGTGCAATTAGCCAGAGAAGAGCGTGTCGCAGCATGCTCTCTGTCCATGTAAACAGCAGTGCGAGGTCTGTCTGAACACATGGACTGGATGGAGTTTGCAGATTGTTGCCTCTGAGATTGGACTGTTGTGTGAATGAGATCCTGTTGCATCGCTCTGATTTCTCTTCGTATCTACTTGTGAGGTAAAGTAACTGCTGATGAGATGTTATTCTAGAGGAAACATTATTGCTCTTTCAATGCTAGACTTCTGATATGTTTTAATCTAAGTATCAACTTCAACAGGAGACTCAACTTCAACAATTTGTGCAAAATTTCAACATCCCTGGCACTCTTTAAAAATTTAAATGTAACTCTAGCCTAAAAAGAATTTTTTTTAAATGTAGAAAATCATAGTCGAAACATCAATCAAAAACATTTATATATATTAGTGCTGTCAAATTATTAATCGCATCCAAAATAAAAGTTTTTGTTCACAAAAAATATATGTGTGTGTACTGTGTATATTTAAATATACACACATGCATGTATATGTTTAAGAAAAATGTTATGTTTATATATTAAATATATTTATATATAATATCAATTATATGAACTTACATGTAAATATATGCATGCATGCATGTGTGTGTATTTCTATATACATAATAAATATACACAGTACACATATATTATGTAAACAACAACTTTATTTTGGATGCGATTAATCACGGTTAATTATTTGACAGCACTAATTTATATATTCAATATATTTATTTATAATATAAATTATGTTAATTTAAATATAGACATGTAAAATATGTTCTGTATCTGTGTGTATTTTTATATACACAGAATACAAAGATATATTATGCAAACAATTTTTTTTATTTTGTATGCGATTAATCGTTTGACAGCACTAATATAAATGTAAACACGAATATTAACAAATATCAGAAAATGCATTTTATTCCACTATTTACAAATGTTAGGATTTTTAATGAAAACTTGCACAAATAAAATGAATAGCTTGTATGAGCGGGATATAACATGTCCATGTTAACACATAACCATAAAATGACATGATTTACAGATGGTTTTACACAAAACAATAAGTCTAATAAAAACATAAACATCACATTTTAGCCTTTAAACCATTTACATTAATTAAAACATATATATATCTTACTGTCTTAATGATTTTTAGAAGGCACATTAGCTTCCTTCACATTTACATCTGTGTGTTTGCAGCATAAAAACATGGGTCGATATCCGCAATGATCTGAACATAAACAGCAGAAAGGCTTTTTGGAAATGCAAGTTTATTCTCTGCCAGCAGGTGGCGCTTTTGAAACGTCAGGAATAGAGCGTTTTCCCCGGTAACGGCTGTAAACTAAGCAGCTGCGCTCATAAACAGACATTACAGGTAAGATACAATCAAAATACCATCGACACTTTTCTATCTAAACCAAATGTATTCAATAAAATCATAGCCTTTTGAAGTTTAATCGTCACATTTATCCATATCGCGATTCTTGTGTTTCCATGCCCAAATGTAAGACCTCTTGAAATGATTATTATTAAGATTATTTAAGGTATGTAAGACTTGCTTTGGCCTTTAATTTGATGCGACTACATTTAAGGCTAGACTTCTTAAGGACTGATTTTGCGAGCTCTGCAGTAGAGCTTTCAAATTTATGTGGACAACAGCTCACCTTTTGATGAGGAATTATTGATTCATATTGAAATTTTTGATTGCATATATGATTTTCACTAAATTGATTTAGTCAAAATCACTTCTGAGACACGTGTGAGAGTTTTTCTGAAGAGACAGTTATTTCGGTTACTTTCATAGTTTTTACTAATATTCTGAATTAGTTTTCATTTTTACATTTTCTGATTTTATTTTAAAAAAAAAATTTATAATTTTTTTTGTAATAATTTTATTTCAGTTTTACTTATTTTTAGTACATCAAGTTAAACTGCATAAAATGAGAAATGCTGCCTTGGCAACTAGCTGAATTAAAACATTACGTTTTTTCAGTTAAATATGTATTTTATTTTAAATAATTAACTTGTTTTTTATGGATTTAACGTGATATTTCAGTTTTTGTTTGAGTTGTTTTAGTACATAGAGTTCAATTACATTAAATGAGAAATGATCCCTTGGCAACTAGCTGTTTTTAATATTTTATTTAATTTAAAAATGGTTATGGTTTCTTAAAATGAATTCTGAATGTTGCTTTGGCAACTAGCTGAAATCAAATGTTCAGGTAACTATAATAACCCATCAGGAGACATGCTCTCCAGTTAATCTCATGGCCGTGTAGAAACAGCTGAGATTGTTCTGATGTGATTTTCATCCCTCACCCTCAGAAACCGGACTCGTTTCATCTCTGAACTGAGACGATGAGTGAAAGGCCTCTGATGGAGTACGAGCTGCAGTCTCTGGCTCCCGTCTCGGGCCCCGGGGCCACTGCGGGGCTGCTGCGGGCTCCGGACACAGAGCAGATCATGGCGCTTTGTTTCGTGGGACTCCTGCTGCTGTTTTTGGTGTTCCTGCTGGTGCGGTGTTTCCGGATTCTCCTGGACCCCTACAGCAGCATGCCGTCCTCATCGTGGACGGATCATAAAGACGGTCTGGAGCGGGGACAGTTCGATTACGCGCTGGTCTAGCTGCACAGTTACAAAACTACAAGAAATACATCTTAGAATTATATATATATATATATAATTACGTACAATATAATATTTTTTTATTTTAATGTAATATTTAGCATTGTTTTCATAACTTTCCACCCAAAACTATTCACTAATGGAATGTATAACATAATATTTTATAAATTATTTCTTAAAATAAAAATAAATAAAGGAAAATAGTATTAAATATATTTAATTTTATGAAATAATTAATAAAATATAATTTTATACATTCCATTAGTGAATAGTTTTGGGTGGAAATGTTATATTTTTCATAATATTTCTGCCCCAAAACGTTCATTAGTGGAATGCACAAAATAATGTTTTAATTAAATGCATTTAATAAAAAAAAAAGAGAGAAAAGTAATTTGCTTAGTTGTACTTAATGGACTACTGAAAATAGGGTTCAGTGCAAAATCGTGTGTGTGTGTGTGTGTGTGTGTGTGTGTGCATGCGTGTGTGTGTGTGTGTGTGTGTGTGTGTGTGTGTGTGTGTGTGTGTGTGTGTGTAAGAGCGGTCCTTGGTGTCGTTACACACTCACTAACAGGGGACCCGAGAGCCAAGTGGGGACATTTGTCAGGTCCACTGTTAGTCATGCCTTAAATCAAGTGAAAAGGCCTCTGGTGAAGTGTTGTGGTGTTTTTTATTTTTTACCAAGAGGGGACCTGTGTGTGTGTGTGTGTGTGTGCGTGCGTGCATGCGTGTGTGTGTTTAAGGTCATTGTCAGCAGGGCCTTGTAGGCCGGATCAGGAACTGGAAAAAAATATTTTTATGATTTGCAAGATCCGTTAGCTGGTGAGATATGATACCTGACCCAGATGCAACTTTTTATAATTAGTTTTAATTTATTATTAGATAAAACATTTTAACATTGGCAGTTGTTAAAAGCACTTATTGCACATGTTGATTTGTTGCATTGGAAGTTATTAAAACACACACACAATGAACAAGAAACATAACAACAGAATTCTGAATGAAATCAATGGAAAGTTTATTTAAAGTGCATCACAAGCTCTCAGTATTGTGACATTCAACACTGATACTCCACATCACAAGCTCTCAGGGATACTGTTGACCCACATTTCTCTTAATCGAAGTTATTCTGTTGTGCACAAAGTATTTAACTGCTTTCCAATCTCTTCCATTATCCTTTAAAATCTTGTTTTCATTTAAGCATTTGTCACAGTCCACTTTTCCAGGAGCCTTCATTTCTTTAATGTTGTTCTTGAAATAATGTTCAATGACCTTCCTCTCTGTTCCTGACCAGGGCTTTCTGGGTTTCACTATTTAAAAAAGGAGAAGAGAAAGAAATGTAGTTATTAAATATATGAAGGAATAAATAAGCAACATTTTATGTCAGTAATCCAGATTTTACAAAATTGAAAACATAATACAATTCTAAAAACAAATGTCAAGTTCTTCTGTATGCTTTATAGTGAATGGAATAACACACCTTTTGATATTTTTTTGTTATTTTTTGTTAACAGTCTGTTTATTGAGATGTAACAATAAATAACAGTAGTACAGCAATATTATAGTTACGTCTTTTAACATATTAAGGCCAGGGGAAAAAAACAAAACACAAAAATAAATAAAAACAACAATGAAAAACAACAAAAAAAGTAGAAAATGAAACAATAAAACGGCACAGGTTATTTCAGGTAGTGCCCTGATATGGGATTTTGAGAATACAAAACATGCAAGCATACAACAAATGGATCAACAATGGTTCATTTCTGCACATCTATGAAGAGAGGGGGATAGGATTGATAGGATAGGTCAGGTGAATACCTTTTTGATTTAATGGTAGTTGTGGGTTACTCATATATCCAACTGTCTCTCCTGAGGCGGAAGTCTTTCCAGAGTTAAGAGCCCTTATTTCAGAAAGATCGTCCTCAGTGTCAGGATTTTCTGAAATCATATAGAGAGCAACACTTACTTAAAATGATAGAATACATCAAAGCCATGTTGCATTTAATGTATGGAATGCATTATTCCATACTGCCCATGTTTATTCCCCATGTTGCATTTAATGTATGGAATGCATTATTCCATACTGCCCATGTTTATTCCCCATGTTGCATTTAATGTATGGAATGCATTATTCCATACTGCCCATGTTTATTCCCCATGTTCCATTTAATGTATGGAATGCATTATTCCATACTGCCCATGTTTATTCATTATGTTGCATTTAATGTATAGAATGCATTATTCCATACTGCCCATGTTTATTCATTATGTTGCATTTAATGTATAGAATGCATTATTCCATACTGCCCATGTTTATTCATTATGTTGCATTTAATGTATGGAATGCATTATTCCATACTGCCCATGTTTATTCCCCATGTTGCATTTAATGTATAGAATGCATTATTCCATACTGCCCATGTTTATTCCCCATGTTGCATTTAATGTATGGAATGCATTATTCCATACTGCCCATGTTTATTCATTATGTTGCATTTAATGTATAGAATGCATTATTCCATACTGCCCATGTTTATTCATTATGTTGCATTTAATGTATAGAATGCATTATTCCATACTGCCCATGTTTATTCATTATGTTGCATTTAATGTATGGAATGCATTATTCCATACTGCCCATGTTTATTCCCCATGTTGCATTTAATGTATAGAATGCATTATTCCATACTGCCCATGTTTATTCCCCATGTTGCATTTAATGTATGGAATGCATTATTCCATACTGCCCATGTTTATTCCCCATGTTGCATTTAATGTATGGAATGCATTATTCCATACTGCCCATGTTTATTCCCCATGTTGCATTTAATGTATGGAATGCATTATTCCATACTGCCCATGTTTATTCCCCATGTTGCATTTAATGTATAGAATGCATTATTCCATACTGCCCATGTTTATTCCCCATGTTGCATTTAATGTATGGAATGCATTATTCCATACTGCCCATGTTTATTCCCCATGTTGCATTTAATGTATGGAATGCATTATTCCATACTGCCCATGTTTATTCCCCATGTTGCATTTAATGTATGGAATTTTAATTATTATGTCAAAAATTCAAAATAAAACCTTACCCTCTTGACTTGTCTGTTTTTTTGAATGAACCTCCTCTGACTCTGAGCTGGAGTCCTCTTCAACTAACAAAATGATGAAATACTTTATGTAAATCACATTTATGTAAAACTGAAAAAGTTTTAAGCAAGTACAGTGCTTTTGCCTTGTTTAAAAACACTATACAGAAATCATTTACTTACGGTTTATGTTCGGTGTTATGTCCTCCAGAGGTTTCCCTTGAAGTTTGCTGAATCCATTTTGCAAGGCAAAAATAATTCTGCTCTCTTTTGCCATTTGCAACGTTTCTTCAGGGAGTCTATTAAACTCCATATCAGCGTCATGTCCCATAAATGTGGCAAGCTGGTCAAGCTCGTGTGTTTTTAAGTCGAGTACCTGAGATACTGTGGCTACATGTTTTCTCAACTTAGTGGAAGTGATGTTCTCTGGATGTTTAGCCCCACAGCTTTTGGCATATCTCTTTAAGCTGTCGCATCCACGCACGTTCTCTTGTGATCCATAATAAGGACGGGCAAATATGTAGGGATTACTAGGGGAAATCCCAGCGTCTTCTCTAGTCTTAATTAGAAGTTCCACTGATTCCTTTACATGTGCTGGTAATAGTATTGGCACGTTCCGACCTCTCTTCCTCGTACCTCTACTCTGGTGAGATTCTCACATAGTTTCTTCTCAAAAGGGGATAGGCTCTCCAAAATCTCATCCTGCATATTGCTTTGGTTTCTCTGCAGATATGTTGTAACCTCCATCCTAGAAACCTCACCTTCATAACGTCGATTGAACAAAATGAGCTGTGCCAGAGTCACTTGGGAGAGATCGCTCCATGATCTTTGGGATGGATGGTCAATGAGTGCTTTTCTGTTGACCTCCTCAAGGCACTTTAAATGATTCTGAAGCTTCCTGATGTCTTCTAGCAGAGGCAGAATGTGCGTGCTATTACATTTTCTCTGATATAATGTTTTTAGTGCATTTGATGACACGTGGATTGTCCATTCCAGTTCAATTAACTTACTAAAGTTCTCTGCTCTTCTCTTTAAAGCTCCGTCCTCTTGGCGTAAAGCCTCCCCTTGCAAAATATGTGACACTTTAACAAGAGAATGTCGTAGTTTGAGTGCTGTTGATGGAACTGAAAATCTGTTTGTCGATTCGTCAAATCCAGTCATCTTTTTCACAGCGTCAAGTACTGTGTTGAACTTTCCTGGGTTGATCAAGTCCTTCAACGCAACAATGTCCTTGTCAATGGCTCTTGCCACAAGAAGAAGTCTGGCGAGTTCCCTCATCTTATTTCTAATATCGGCCCGGTGTCGTCCAACCGGTGTCGTCCAACTCTCCCCCAATGACAGAATTAATGAGTCCGATTGTATCACCTGGGTTACAGCATCATATGTCATGTCTTCAATAATGTTTTGAAGTCTGCTAGAAATTGTTGAGTCCGTGGGCAACAACAGGGAACAGCTTGTCTGAACTTTACGCCTCCCCGGCATATTCTCTCTTACTTGTAATTTGCAGCGCTTATGGTGTCTCCAGAGGTCTTTCTTGACATACATAGCAAAGCAAAACTTGCAAGGCAGATAGTCAGTCGCTGTTGACATATGCATTGCTTGCCTTTTTGGTATGATCTCCCCTTTTCCAGTGGATAGGACCGCACTATTATGGTGGTAATTTCCCATGTTCCTTACTTTTGTTAATAAAAGACTTTGCATGGACGAGCCTTGCTTATATGACAGGGCCTTTGCAATTTCACCTTCTCCAGAATGTTTCTGTTTGAGATGTCTTGTGATTTTTGCATAAGGCTTCTCGCAGTAAAGACAGACATTTTTTTTGTCATAGATGCGTTGTTTAGGTGTGTTTGAGGACATTTTCACTTTGATCGTGCGTTGTTTTTGAGATGTACAACCATGGATGGCTTTTTCTTCTTCTACTTTCCCTTGTACTTCTTTTGATTTGCTTTCTTCTTCTGACATTTCCAGGGAAAGTGAAATCTGTTGATCCATGTTGTTCTGAAATACATAAACATGAATTGAATTTGCAAATAATAACATTGATATAATCTCTGCATTATTTATATATGTAAATAAACACTTAATTACCGTTTCACAATCAGATAATTCCTCTTCAGCGTTGGAAAATGAATCTATCACATCACTGCAAACACTCTCTGGGATGTCCATGTCTTCGTGTGCTTGATCGATACAGGTTCTGTCCTGGAAAACACAAGCAGGGTAAGAATCCACGTAACACTTGATTTAAGTCTGCTTTGTTTGACCCGTGTTTAAGCACTGTATGCATGTTGCTTAGGATAAACTGAGAGTATACACTGTGTATGGATACTTACTTCATTCCCATTCTTATTGCTGTTGTTATTTGTGGTTCCAGTTTGATCAGACAGATGATCGAAACCTGTAAATTCACACCAATATTTACACGTATATCCAATAATGTAAGGATTATTGTAAACTATCTGCACATACCTCTGACTGACTGAAGGCATTCCTCAACAGTGGGACGTTCTTCCATTGATTTGCACAGCATTCTTCTTACAATATTTCTTTGTTTTTCATCACATTGAAGAATGAAGTGACCGGTTCTGATATTTTGAGATAGCCCAATCGGATCCTTTGAGTATGGTGTAGTTGTCTGATAGGGGTGTTGTCCATCCGTCAGGATATAATGCACCACGCATCCTGCTACCTATAATATAGAAAATACATTTATAACAATGGACACCTAAGAAAAGACTATCAAGATTTCAGAAAATATTTCTGTTTTTATTTATTTAGATAAAAGGCACGTCTTTTTATGCATTCAAATCTGATAATGATGTCTTGAAAAGTCTAAGTTTGAGGAAATATTGTAAAGACCCCATGCACAAATATTCACACGTCTCCAACACAAACCAACATAATCATTTCTAGCGTGTCTTTTAGTTTAGCTCATCATCAAATCATGAGTAGCAGGCAAGTATTTATTTGTTATGTTTTTAATAGAAGATTATTCTGCTCACATTGGCTGAATTTTTTATCTAAAATACTGAGAAAACTGCTTCATAGTTTTGTGGAAACTGTGGTAAATAAATAAAATCGTTATTACGGTAGTAGTTAGGTTTAGGCATTGGGATTAGGATTAGGGATGAAGAATAAAATCATGCAGAATAAGTACTTTTTAAAAGACAAATAAACAGACCAATATCTTAATAATAGGCAGGTAATAAGACACTAGTTTAAGGTGAGAATTGGTACTTAAACTAAAGTGTTATGGAAAGACACTCATCATCATCATCATCATCTCTATTGTTCTGTTGTGATAACTGTCCCATTAGTGCCCCACAAACATTCACACTTTATGTATGTATTTAGATAAAAGGCATGTCTTATATCCATTCACATGTGATTATTATATAGCTTGCATTTTTGTGTTTTGTTTTTAAAGTGTTTCTGTTTTGAAAAGAAGACTATTCTGCTCACCTCGGCTGTTTTTAATCGGATGAATTAAAGTTCTGGTATGATTACGTATTACTGGTACTCAATGATTAATAGTGATTCTTATAATTATCAATGTTGATTTTTTTCCTGCTTCATAGTTATGTGGAAACTGATACATTTACATTTTAGGATTATTTAATGAAATAAAGTGTCTCAATGTGTCTTAAAAGAATAAAAGTAAATATATTTTAATGGTACTTTTGAATTGAAATTGATCTAGTGCAAATAAATGATCATTTAGTGTTCAACCTTGACTTACTGTACCTGGATGTCCGATTCTTTCTTGTACTTGTGTTGCGTGTCCCCAACATCTTCATAACTTGACCAAGAAAGAGATCCAGCCATTTGAGAAAGTTTTCTGCTTGCTCCGAAGTCTGCTATGTACATTTTATTGTTGATATCTGTAAAGAAGTAAAAACACTTCTAATGACATTCACGCTATTTTGTATAATGTACATTAAAGTGATTTTATTTAGCATGCAACTACATATTACAGGGTAATCATGTCTATGGCTATTCCACAGATTGCTCTTACCAAACAAGATGTTTTCAGGCTTCAGGTCTCTGTGCAAAAGTCCATGTGAATGCAGTTCCTGAAGTCCTTGCAATAACTCCTGACACATCTCCAGTCTTCGGTGTTCTGTCAGGCCTTTTCTCTCAGGAAAGCCCTTATTCTCAATCAGCTCCATCAGATTGTATTCGCAAAGAGGAGTGACAAAATAGGCAAAGTAACTGTCTTCCAACACAGCAATAGGTTGCAAAAGATGCTCTGCTTTTAAGTTTTCGGAGCACAGGAGACGAGCCACTTGCATTTCACGTTTGGAAATATGTTTGGCAACTCGTTTCACTGCAACTTTACGGTTATGAAAGAGTCCAGGGAAAATCTCCGCAGCATTGCATCCGTTTGCAATCTTCATTTCTGTGTTGATAACGAGATCATCAATGTTCATCACGCCAGGCTTTAGGTCGAGGTCTTCAAATGAACTCTTCCATCGTGATTCCTGTAAAACGCATAAAAGCATTATGCAAATATAATTTGAACCATGTCATGTTATCATTTATAAAGTCAAATGAAGAGAGAAACCTCTATGCATTTACCTTGATATCTCTGGACGGGGTTTTCTGAAAATCATTACAAGCATGATGTTAATATGTTGAGTATGCTGCATTATTTTACCAGCAATTCAAAAGTTTCCTTCTAACTTCATTAAATAAATATGAACTGAAAATAGAAATGCACATACACGTCTCCACGGGCAGTCTCCATAGTCAAACACAATGTCTTCTCCTGCAGTGATTTTTGTGATTGCAAATGCACATAAATGTGGTGTTTTGTCCTCATCAACTATCTGTTGGTCACAAACACACACCTTCTTTATTTGTAAGTCACTTTGGACAACGTCTCTGCTAAATGACTAAATGTAAATTTCACATATTCTGTATTAATATCAAATAATACTGAATTTAAGATGGAGCTGTAGGTATAAACTAGCACAAGACAACAATACAAAGATAGACTTACTATTTTAATTTTGCTGTTTGGCTTGATGTGATCCTCATTAATGAATCGTCCAAGTCTTTCTGTATCTTTACTGGCATCAACACTGCGTGCGTGGAGAGAATTTTCAAAGAAATTAAGTTTTAATAACAAAAAACATACACACACACACACACATATATATATATCATTCATCTTACCAGTACACATGTCCCTGGAAGGTGTAGAAATAAAGAAACACCGCATCTTCAGCTGAGTACTCTTTAAACAGAGCTTCTCCTTCAGATCCAGTCATGTGTCTTCCAGCAAACTCAAGCAGGAATTCTCCGGCCTCGATGTCTTTGCTGGATATTACTCCATAACCTAATAAAGAGAGTATAAGAGACGTGTAATGTGCCACTGAATGATTATCAGTATTAAATCATTTATCATTACAATCTTCAAAACTCATATAGGCCCTACACTAAATATCTATCATTTCTGTTGTTAGACAAGACAAGCATGTTTTTACACTGCACATATCAAGTAGTAAGTAATAACACGTCCCAGTTCCCTTTCTGAAACGTACAAGCTACTATAAGATGAGTTATTAACTGGGATTTGTAGTTTTACAGTGCTGGAGGCGGACTCTTATATGAAAACGCACCTTTCTCTTGACTCATATATTTCTGAAAGATGTCTTTATCTGTCCCAGAAGCAATGAATTTCAAAGCGTCCTTTTCAGGACAAACTCTTCTGGGTCTCATTTTCCTATGAAATATTAAACAAAATATATTTAGTGTACAGTGCATTTGCCAAGATGACAAACAATATTTAACAACCAACCAAACTGATTAATAGATAGCTGTAACATACATTATATTCGCTTTGCGTCTGCAAAATGACTAAATGTAAACAAACACATTAATAGATAGATGTAAAGCAGCTCTTATAATGTACTGAAAGATTAAATACAAATGTTAACTATCTGCATGCATGTTTGCATTTTTAGAAGACAAACATTGTATAATGTTAGCATTTAGATATTATGAGAATATAAATTCAGAATGTGCAGCAAACCTTTTCAGTCTTGAATGAAGAAGTGGGCTTTTTTTGTATGTTGTATTTAGTAGGTTGATAAATCTCAAAAGTAGGAATCTCCAAAAGCAGTTTGTCCTCCAAAGTTGTTGTCTTTTACTTGCTAAAGAAGTCAGTGAAGATTCTGTTAGAGATCCAGAATATATAAATACAACCCTACCTGGACCGTGATTGGATAAGACTCAAATAGCCCCATTAATGTTGGTATAGTTATGCAAATTTCAGTCGGACCAAATGGGGCTTCACAATATGCGTGGTTGGTTTCAAATGTGATTATTCTTGTAAACACGGTGTTATAAAATGACACAGTTTTGCTGGTTGCTTTGTGTCAAAACACAAACGTATTATCATGGAAACATGATTAATGCTGAGAAAGAAAACTGAAGTAAAACCATTGGCCATAGTTTCACAGACAAGGCTTACGGCTAGTCCTAGACTATAATAGCATGTTTGAGATGTCTGAAATAACTTCTCATGAGATATCTCAAAACATGCTAGTGCCATTGACTCAAGACAAACCAGTTATGTGTTTTTATAAAAGCTGCTTAAATACCTTAATTTAACAGAGGCCAAGTCCTGGTTTAAGCTAATCCCTGTTGATGAAACCGGGTCAGTGTCTGGTAAAGATGCAATGCATACGAGATCAATATAAACAGTGAATGGTGCTTTGATGGCAGATAATATCAGAAACAGGTCAGACAGTATCAGGGAGAAGAGACAACTGAGGTGAGGAACATATCTGCCTTTAAGACAATGTTACAATTAAACTGAAGTATTTAAGCGTTCCTAGAAATCACTGTTAAGAGTTTAATGTATTTCGATGAATTAATTGCATGGCTTTTTCCTTAAATGGTGGGAATATGTATATATATATATATATATATATGTAATATGTGGATTTGGCAGCAGGGTCATGGAGTTAAACCAAATATAACCACGAGGGAATTCACATTTACTGTAGCTTGTGAAGCTTATAGACGTACGATACTGAGATACTGGGCTGGTTTGGTTTCTATCAAATCAACGTGCTCTAGTTTTTTGGGGAAAAATTTGTGATCAGTCATTTTTTAATGTTTTTAATAGAAGACTTATTCTGCTCACCTTGGCTGAATTTGTATCTAAAATACTGTGAAAACTTCTTCATCGTTTTGTGGAAACTGTGATACATTTACATTTTTGTATTATTTAATGAAAAGAAGGTTCAACGTATTTGTAAAAAATAAAACAAATAAACAGACAATATCTTAATAATAGGCAGGTAATAAGACACTAGTTTAAGGTGAGAATTGGTACTTAAACTAAAGTGTTATGGAAAGACACTCATCATCATCATCATCATCATCTCTATTGTTCTGTAGTGATAACTGTCCCATTAGTGCCCCCCACACACACACACAAACATTCACACCTCATGCATGTATTTAGGTATTTAGATAAATGATGATGATGTCTTGAAAAGTCTAAGTTTGAGGAAATATTGTAAAGACCCCATGCACAAATATTCACACGTCTCCAACACAAACCAACATAATCATGTCTAGCTTGTCTTTTAGTTTAGTGCATCATCAAATCACATATAGACTAGCAGTCAAATGAAGACTATTCTGCTCACCTTGGCTGATTTTGTATCTAGTATTTTTGACTTAAAATACTGTGAATTGGTGTTTGGTGATGAGTTTGTGCTCATTTAAAGTCACACCGCTGCTTTCTGCAGACCAGTCAAGTTCTTCCACACTGACTGAATCATCATTTCTCTTTGATTCTTGTCTTATACACAGAGACACAGTCATGTTAGAATAGAAAAGAGTCCAAACTGTTGCTATACAATTAGATTCCCTAGAATATCATTATATGCTTAAACATTAAGAGTAGTACTCATGTGTGTGTGTGTGTGTGTGTGTGTGTGTGTGTGTGTGTGTGTGTGTGTGTGTGTGTGTGTGTGTGTGTGTGTGTGTGTGTGTGTGTGTGTGTGTGTGTGTGTGTGTGAGTGTGTGTTTTCTTCCTTCCTTAAGATTTTGGGATGAAAATATGACCTTGACTTGTTATTGAGATTCAACCACAAAAGTAATGTAATATGTACACAACCAATGTAATATTGCTGAGATTTTATGACAAGGTTTGTGTGGTTATTTTAGTTTAAGCCACATTTATTTCAGTTGTGGCAGTGGATGGGTGCCTGTTTTACCATTTCTACTTATGTGGATGAATCATGCATCTTTTTTATTTCCCAGACTTACAAACTTCCTTATTTTGTATTGTGAATTTCTAATAGTCTTATACTGTGCATGTGAATTGGTTGGATGGTATTTTTTTTAATTGTTATGAAATGTTATGCATTACATTGTGTTATGTGTTTGTCCACTTTGCAGGTTTTGTCAGTGATAACTGGAGCAAATGTGCCTTGATTTATTTGTGTATCAGAGACTCTTGTCTGTATTGATTTTGTTGGTCGGTTTGGGATTAGTAAGTGCTTTTTTTCTTCTTGAAAGGGCAAAACTATGTACAAACAGGGATTTCTCTGGGAATATATCTTACTCTGGATTGGTTTTTAACAAAAAATACTTGCTCAATAAATGACTTTCTCTCTAAGCTGATATGTTGCTCTTTCACAATGAATCAGGCACATCTCCGAACACCCCACAAGCATCACAAAGTCCCTCACCATCACCAGCCCATTAATCGGTTTATTAATTTGTTAAAAACCAACAGCATGCATATATCTACTGCTGATATCAAGCAGCACCATCCCAGCTAACAGGGACCGTTCTCTCAATGTTATGAACAAACATTCTTGAATGTTCAATTAAATCCGTTTCTTACAATATTCGACTCATTTTATCTTCACCCAAAATGTTTCACGTTATCTGAACGTTTATTGTTAATATTATAAGAACGCTGACATGTCCAGTTTTCTTAGAATGTCATTTAAATGTTACAAAAAAACGTTTATTAGAACGTACAAACATCATATTGTTCGGACAATGATCTCAGAAGGTAATAAAGTTACAAGAACGTTCCAAAAACATAACATTTAAGAACACCCGGGCTAAGAACGTTATTGATTGAAGATGTGAAAACGTTCCCTCGGCTATAGTCTGCTGTGCATCATGTCTTAATCAATACAAACGGACACTGAAATCAACTCTTCAGAAAGGTGAAAGGTCAGGCTCCTCGTGTCGCTGTAGTTTATCTTCGGCCTCTGATTAAGAGACTCATCATGTATTGATTATGGTGTGCTGTAAAACCTACAGATATCGACATTCTGGGCTGGAGGACGTGAAGACAGGTCAGTTTCACAAACCTCCCCAAATGCTTATTATGGTGTCTTCAAATATAACATATTCAGTGCTTCATTCATATTTTAACAATCGTGCAAAGAAACTAATGCCACAGATAGTGTTTAATAAGGACATTTTGTTTTGTATTTAATATTGGTGTCACGTAGCCAGACGATCCATTATCAGGACAACAACTTCTAGAGAAACGCCCACTTAGACAGAAATGACATTTAATATTTCCAGAAACAGCATAACGACCAGACAGTGAAAATACAACAGGCAGTTTTATCCAGAGCTTCATGTTGAGCACAATATGTGTCAGAAGGTGTGAGATCCAGTTTATATATTCTACTGACTGATTCAAGTAATGCAAACATTTCTGTTCTGATTCCTTGCATCAAGCGCCATCTACTGGTGAAAATTAATATTACAGATGAATAAATGCGCAGTGCAAAAGCTGGAATTCATATATGCAATATACTTGCCACTCACCACAGAATGATATTGTTTGCATTATTATATTACAGAAAATGCAGTAGAAATTCTGTTTTGAACTAAAACGTTTAGATAAAATAATTTCTATAAACATAATTGGGTGATACTTTAAGGAATGTGTAACTTTTTATGCCAATTATTTAAGAAACTTTTTCTTATGAAAACATATATATTAAAATACTTAATACTTATTATAAATTATTTAATAAATATTAAATTGACATTATTTTTTTTAAATAGGTAGTAGTAGTAGTAAGAGTATTAATAATAATAATAATAATAAAAAGTAATCAACCTAACTGCCGAATACTGACAGGCATGTAAATGTTAAACTAAAATGTACTTTAATGTCATTTCGATTTAAATTTGCATGCCATGTATTTATGTAATTGCACATTCTATTTAAAGTGTATGAAGTATTGTATGTACTTTTTTGACAGTATTACAAAATACAATATTTTAAAGTGTGTTAAGAAACACCCCCGGTTTCACCGAAACTAAATGTCCTAGACTAAAATGTAAGTCTAATCTTCCATCCTGCTGAAACTCATTATATCTAATAATAACTTTATATCCTGAAATCCACAGTTATAATCTTCAATATGAGCTTCATATTCTGAGCTGCTGTTAACAACACAGATGAGATGACTCCTCATGATCAAATAATACTAATAATTCCCGTTGTACGGTTCAGAAGAGGAAGAAACTGTATAAACACTCTCCTAAAGAAAGAGACCCAGTAAACATCACGTTCCAGCTCAGCCTCCGTCTCATTAGTGAAGACTGCCGACACACAAAAGAGTTCAGCTTCACTTCACCACAACAAACACAGCAATCTGACACATGACGCATCATAGAATATCATATACAGACATTTATATTCTAACATGAAAACATTATAGTTTAAATGTATATTGAATATGATTAGTGAAACATATTGATGCACTTAAGCATGTTCATGTCATTTCATTTGTTTATTAATTATTAATTGTACTGCGAATGAATGTACAGTGACAGGCATGTAAACGTTAAACTAAAATGTACTTTAATGTAATTTCGATTTAAATTTGCATGCCATGTATTTATGTAATTGCACATTCTATTTAAAGTGTATGAAGTATTGTATGTACTTTTTTGACAGTATTACAAAATACAATATTTTAAAGTGTACTAAGTGTGTTAAGAAACATACAACAAACCTAGTGCTAGACTAAAATGTAAGTTTGAGCTGTTTCAACTGAGAGAAACATGCAATGACTGATCTTAAAATATATCAGTGTCTTTGTTTTGTCTCAAGATGCACCCCAGTCATGTTTTTTCCCTAAGCACGTTTATAAAAATGACTTAAATGTCCTAATTGAACTATGGCCTAATCCTGGCTTAGTCTAAGCCCTGTCTGTGAAACCGGGACATAGTCATGAAAGAGTCTGGTTTTAAGTACACTTAAGTCATCTTTTATTTCATTAATATTATATCAACTGCAGGTACAGTTTTTTTATAAAGTGTGTATTCAATACAATTAAGCACACTTTAAATTGTTGATACAGAGCATATTATTTACTCTTCACTAAAATGATTTGTTGCTTAATCTTAAAATAAACACGTATTACTGCTTGAAGTTATGAATTTAAGTTGTACAGGACATACATTTATTCATTTAACAGATATTTTTGTCTATGACTTGATGAAGTAAAATGAAGTTTCGTTTGAAAATGAAGGATGAAGAAACACTTGGAGCAGTTTTTAATAAATTGTAAGTTTCCAAATTTAGGTTATGAAAATATAATGGGAATGTTACTGTGAAATGTTTCTTGTCGTAATTCTAACTTTATTTAAAGGTTCCCAAAACGTTTTCACAACATTTTACTAACTTTATATTTCTACCCAAAATATAACATTATTTGAATGCTTATTTTTAATATTCCAAGAACGGTTTTCTTGTCATAATTAGAACACTAGTGTTGTTTTGAGAACATTTTCTCCACATTATGAGAATGTATATCAAATATTACTAAAGTTATAATCACATTCCATAAATTTTTTTTTATATATAACTTAAAAACATTAGTTAAAGTTGTAAAAACGTTCCCTGTTAGCTGGTTTAGTGCAGGGAACACACCTAAATGAACATTGACTCAAAACAAAGCAGTGAAATGATTTCAAATGGACCCCTATGTGCACTTGTTACTGTTCAGTGCACGTGTCACGCATGGAATGCTGCTGGAAAACAACACCCTGCATCACTGATCCATGTCAACAAAGCTAAACCTGACACTTGCCTGTGTTAAACGAGTGTCGTCTGCAATGCCAGGCATGCGGGGCATGGGACCAGAGGTGGACTGTCAGCATCTTATCACACTCTCATCATGTGAACCTCCTCCTTTATCTGATACAGTAATACTTTCACGGTTCACGTACAGTATGTGAGCGTACAGTATGAGCTTGTATTACACACTAGAACGAGAACAAGTAAAGGAATGGAACTTAACCCCACAGATTGATGCAATCAATTATTAGGGGGTTTACCCAGAGGGGACGTCTGTTAGAGAAAAACTGGAGCATGGGATCTGGATAAGAGACAGACCCTTACAAAACACAATGTAGTAGCCTACAGTATCAGATGTTGTAAGCCCTTAGATTTGTCCAGGGCCCTGTATACCACGGTACTGTGTAGTTACCATATTTATACCATGGTATTTACAAGCTAGGCTAAAGTGTTATTGTCCAAAAACATGCTAATATCACAGTTCTTGAAATTCCGTTTGTTATTACAAAACCATTAACCATGGTTTTATTGTACAGAGGCGGACAGTAACTTAAGTACATTTACTTGAGTACACTTTTTGAGTATCTGTACTTTACATGAACATTATTTTGATCTGGAAATGTATGAGTTTAACTTCATTTGAAAGACAAATATTGTACTTTTTACTCGATGTAGAAAGTCATTACTATGCAGCAGCTTCAGTGGATGATTTTTATCTTCTCTGAAACTTGACTCTTTTTTTCACACAGTTTATCAGTAATCACTCTCGTAGGGTGACATGAAGTGTAATTCCCAGCATTTTTTAACACGGACCAGTTGCAAATGTGATATTTAGAACAATTAAATGCGAAGAAGTTAATAATGTGCTATATATTAGACACAATATTGTCTGATTTAGCTCAATTGTGTAAGTGAAAATATGACCTATAAAGCCACAGAAGAACTGTTGTGCGTCTCCTAATAAAACACAGGTGTTGGGCTTGAAGCAGCGCTGTACAGATCGTACTGTGTGTGATATCAACAGACAGCATTTCTGAGTTTTGGTTTTGATGTTAAAAAATAATTCGTTTTTTTTTTTTTTGTTAAAGCAGTGTTGCTGTTGTAAAGTTATACCGCTACAGTTGTGTTGCTGAGTTTTAAAGCAGGTTTGATTTATTTTTCTTCCTTATCACTATGTTTACAGCAGTTTCACTGTCCACTCTGTTTCAATGTTGATGAATGTACACACAGATGTGTGCGCACACTGCCAGAGCTGCGTCAGATCACTACCATCCTGCTTTTGTGGGGGTGGGTGGGGTGTTACATATATATATTTAACCCCATATGTTTTTAACATTCTAAAAGCTCTTTATTCCAAAGATACTACAAGCTAGTCAGTGTATTCAGTAGGTGTAATGTATTGTATGTTGCTTCAAATGTATTGCAAGTATTACATACAACAATAAAAACAGTGCATTGACCTAAAAAGGACATTTACTTAAGCACTTTTAAAAGCAAGTACTTCTGTACTTTTACTTAAGTAAAAATCTGTCTTGAGTAATATTTGACCCGCAGGATCTGTACTTTCACTCAAGTAATGGAGTTGTGTACTTTTGAGTAAAAGTGTGACCATGTTGTTTTTGGCGTATTGATTACCATTTAGTTTTACTAGGCTACAAATACCATGGTTAAACTATGGTTAGTGTAGCAAAACCATGGTTAACTTGTGGTTAACAGTTTAACTAGTGCGTTTTTTTGGTTTGAATTTGTAGTAAAAGCATTTTTTGTAAGGGTTGCCATGCCATTAACGGCTTTACTCATGTCAAAAAACGTGGGTTCTTTGTTATAATTATCTTAAATATGATCTGTTCTAATATCATGTTCGGTGTCTGATTATATTTGTTATACATGTTTTGTTTATCATGTCCGAAACACAGCAGTTACACCACAGTGTTTGTTATATTCGTCTTGTTCATGCTAATGCCGTTTTTGATTAGCATATATTTGGTGTTTTGTTTGTTAGCCTTTCTGTAGGCTATATCCAAATCATAATACCACACTTTTTGGTTATTTGTCTTGTATAGGGTCTTTTCTGATATACCATGTCCAAAAACTGTAGTATTAACATGTTTTTATTTATTATTTTTTGAGTTATTTGCTTTGTTTATGCTGTCTTTTCTTGGCTGTATAGGCTCCTTATGGTAAACTCATCAAATCAGTTCATATGTGACTGGAAACAAAACATCAACGTGTAATTTTCCTTCTTTTATTATAGAAATGATAATTATGTTTGTTTGTACTGTATTTGATGGCAAGCTTTGTCCGATTTGTAAACGACCCGGTTTCGTTTAATGAATCGGTTGAAGTGAACCGTCAGAAACGAGCAGTTCAAAAGAACCGAATCACCTAAACGACTCGGACTTCCGAGCATCATCTCCAGGAGCGTCTCGACACAGCTACAGACAGACAGCAGTTTCTCGTAAAGAGCAGATGGTCTCTCTTTTATCAGACAGACATCAAGAACCTCAGCATTTATTCTTCACGTTCATCTAAATGTTTAGGTTTCCGGAGCGAACGGATTCGGAACTTCCGGTTTATTTTTTATCGGATATTTATTTATAAATAATTTACCGCAGTGCTACCAAGGCCAGGCTGCAGAGAATGACGTTTGAAGATGATTTAAATATGTTTTAGTGCCGTATTAATTTTTTTGCTTTGCGATTGGGCGGCGATTGTTTTATGAGCAATATTCTGAATGCAAATATCTCCATGGAAATTAATTTGCGTAAAACCGCTGATCAGAAGTGCGCATATCATCACACACCATCATCATCATCTTCATCCGGCAGAGGACACAAGCAGGTATTAGACAGTTCTCAGTAGGATTTGTTGATTTTGTAATGCCTGATGTTATGAATGTGTCTATTAACGTGCTGAAGATGGTTTATTTCTCGTAAAACACGAATGTGTCAGTGTTTAAGCAGATATCAGCAGTCATCTGTCGTCAGGTGTGCTGTGAAAAACATTGACTAGATGAGAAAGATAACTGACACGTGTGATTTATCTGATGGACGAGGACTTTTCTCGTGGTACATCAGATAACTAGTGTTAGTGTTTGTCTTTAATGCATCTAATTGTGTAATACAGGGTTCAAACTGGGGCCAAAATTTCATTTTTAAATTGTTTATGTATTTATTTGTTTGCTAAATGTATTTTTAGGGCTCTCAAATGTAATATGCATTTAAAATATGATTGAAAGGTATCCTTTTAAATTCACATTCACAGTTTACACAATGTAATATTCATATTAATAATTGATTTAGTAATGGGTTTGATTTATAAAGACTGGTCAGAAATCAGGAAGATATTTTCTTATTATTTGTTTCTAAATACATTTCTAAAATAAAAAATCTTTGTTGAAAAAAGTATTTCAGAAATTGTTAATCTCATTAAAAATGTAAATATTTCCCGATACATTTTTTAAAATTATTATTATGAAAACAACAATAGCCATTAAAAATTTTTAGGAAGCAATTATTTAAATAATAATCAAATAAAATATTTTCTTGAATAATAATATGAAATCAC
>CM050422.1:2084631-2092131 GCA_027564155.1 Gymnocypris eckloni scoliostomus
TACTAAAACTGACTCGAATTAAAATGAAAACTGAAATAAAAATAAATTACAAAAGCACATAATAAAATTACTAAAACTAACTCGAATTAAAATGAAAACTGAAATAAAAATAAATTACAAAAGCACATAATAAAATTACTAAAACTAACTCGAATTAAAATGAAAACTGAAATAAAAATAAATTACAAAAGCACATAATAAAATTACTAAAACTGACTCGAATTAAAATGAAAACTGAAATAAAAACAAATTACAAAAGCACATAACATAATAAAATTACTAAACTAACTCGAATTAAAATGAAAACTGAAATAAAACAAATTAAAAAAAGCACATAATAAAATTACTAAAACTGACTCGAATTAAAATGAAAACTGAAATAAAAACAAATTACAAAAGCACATAATAAAATTACTAAAACTGACTCGAATTAAAATGAAAACTGAAATAAAAACAAATTACAAAAGCACATAATAAAATTACTAAAACTAACTCGAATTAAAATGAAAACTGAAATAAAAACAAATTACAAAAGCACATAATAAAATTACTAAAACTAACTCAAATTAAAATGAAAACTGAAATAAAAATAAATTACAAAAGCACATAATAAAATTACTAAAACTGACTCGAATTAAAATGAAAACTGAAATAAAAACAAATTAAAAAGCACATAATAAAATTACTAAAACTAACTCGAATTAAAATGAAAACTGAAATAAAAACAAATTAAAAAAAAGCACATAATAAAATTACTAAAACTAACTCGAATTAAAATGAAAACTGAAATAACACATATTAAAATCATTAAAATAGCTAAATAATTAAATTATGAAACAGAATAAAATAATAAACCATTTAAAAATAAATTAATCAAAAGCATATAATTACTATATTATTGATTTATTACATAAAATTATAAATGAACTGAAATTAAAAAAATAATAATTAATTTTAATAATTACATTTAATTAAACATTATATATTTATTAAATTTGTAATAAATAATAAAATGATTTATATTATAATAAACAGTTTTAATACTGTTTGAATATAATGACTGCAAATTATGTTTATCACTGAAATTCAAGTTTATTGCACTGTGAAAATATGTCTTGGGGTTATGTCCTTCACATGCTCCTATTGATTACTGATTGAAATCATCATCAGCTGTGATTAGACCTATTGTATTTAACCGTGACTTTTATTGTTCATTGATAAGCCAATGCTCAAATCTGAAACGCACAGAGCAACTCAGCCTGGAGCAAACACTCCACAGACTGAGCCGTGAAACAATCTTAAGACAGGCAACATTGAGTTCTCTGATCACAATCATAGCATTCAACTGAAGCAATGTGCCCTCAGCAGATGCTGAATCAAATACTGAAACTAATCATCTGAGCTCAACATCAGTATATGAACTGCTCAAATTTGATAACAGCTTTCATTCTAGAAAAATCATGTTGTAAATGATTCTGAAATCAAAAAATTGTTTCCTAAACCACATACTTATTTTATGTAAATAATGAAACAAAAAATGGACACTGAGATCAATGCATGGCACCTTTAACATAAATGAAATGCAGATTTACAGATTTTATTATTAAATAAATGCTAATGCATCAAATGCATATTAAATGCAATAAATGATTTTTATTACATCAATTTTGATTCTGCTTGAAAGATGAAATTAATAAGTGTTCTTAAAAATATATTTTTTTTATCAGACACATTATTTGTCTATAAATCATTCATTATCAATCTAGATCTTCTATTCTTCACATAAACAATTTACAATGCTATAAATATTGATTTAAATATTTATAACCATAAATATTTTAGCTCTGAAATTTATAATATTAAACAGAGTCTATAATAAATTAATAAATATAAAACAATACAGAAATTTCATTAAACTAATTTTGTGAGTTATTATTGAGCTATACAAAACATGCTCATCAAGGCTGCATTTATTAAATCAAAAACTTTAATACACTTTGTGTTTTTTTCATGCTGACAAGAAAATAATGAAAATGTGATTTTATTCTGTGAAAAACTGTCCATTGTAAATATCAATAGAATTATTAAATTTGACCAAAACAATCAGAAATGGTATTTCTGTGTAGTAAATCAGTTTTGTATCTCTTGTTTCCCCAGCTGGAGGTTTGTGTTCTACCTGGTTGCTTTCACCGTGGGATTGGCGTCTTTAATTAACGTGAGTAGATGTGAAGTTTATTCCCTTGTGAACCCAAGTGTGTCTTGGGGTTGGTGTCTTTGAGTCACAAATTAGCTCCAGCAAAGTCTGGTTGCACCCTGACGAAACACACACACACTTGAACACCTGAGCTTTGTTGTTTTGAGGCTGCAGAAACAACACAAACACGCCTCTCACTCTGTTCACTGTGTTGCTGGGTTTCATTGTTGTCTTTTTGCATTTTAATGGCTTCAGAAAGTGATCGCAGTGTTTGTCTTCTGTGCATAGAGCCGTGGTTCTGGGATGAAGGCTCTCAACATTGCCTGCTGTAAAACTATTTATTTCTGGATCATCCTGATTATTTTATGAAAGGATACTTCTACATAACAGAGTTTCATATCCAGATTCTTAGATTTGTAAAGACATGAAAAACATTTTTCTAAAAATTTTTTGTTCATATACACATACCAGTACATAGATATAGAACAATTTTACGAAATACTGGATTAATGCTTCATATGGCTTATATGTAAAGTATGTGATGGTAAACAGAAAATGATATAAGCTTGTATTATTAAAAATGTATTAGATTTTTCATTACTCTAAAATGTTGAGTACATATTGAACCTTATAAGTGTAAACAGGAGAATGATCTCATTTTACATGACCTGTGTACTCAGGTCAGTTTTGTCCAATTCAGGAAGTCTGCTTTTAAATGCGTAATTAAAAAGCTATATGCTCTGCTGCATTTGAAAGCAGTTTACGATCTACTTAATACCTATGAATGCCTGTATTTAATAACCCAATGATATGAATGTCAGCTGAAGTATATTTATCTGCTCATCACTGGTTTATTGCATTCTTCTGTAAATTTTGTGACCTCTGGCATTAAACAGTTATTAACATTAGAAACAGCTATGAAATAAACAAGCTTGAGCTGTTGTGAGAATTTTGAAAACATATTGAGATAGCAGCTTTGATCTCAGAGAGCCATTGAAAATGTTTAAGATTGTTTCTTTTAGTCAGAAACAGCCAATCAGAAAAGTATCAGAGTTGGAAGCAACACAGAAACAGCCAATCATGGCAGCAGTAAATTGAGCCGCATGAGAAACAGCCTACTAGAGCAGAGTACAACATTGTCTCAGCTTTTGCAATGCAGCAGTCACAACATGGAAACAGCAATCAGCAATCAGCAATGTTCATGACACTGCCACCATCAGCCAATCAAAAGAGACTACATCAGGTGTTTGAAAGGTATTATTTTAAGCCGTGTACATCTAGAGATAATTCTGCAGTACACAGGGATTTGTAAATATCATTGGAACATCCATTAAATCCACAGCACTCATTCTCAGTTAAAATATTTAAGACAAATTTGAAATCTGGATCATGTAAGCGTTTTTAGACTCACTAATATTAAATATGAAACCAATTAAATTTATTCTGAGTTGTTTTTATTTTAAAAATCTATGTATTTCAAGCAATAAGCTAAAGTTTGTGTCTCTTAAAAGTCTTTCCACTAGGTCCTGTGTTTGTCTATAAGTTCAGATGAAAATGTCATTCTGATAGCGTTCACTGAGCTGCTTCTAATTTTGTTCACTGGTCTGCTGTCTGTGTGTCTGAGAAAGAAAAGTTTTGTGTCTCACAATACTGTGAGTGGCAGCAAGCTTGTCTGAATGTTTAATGATGACCTCGTGTTACGCAGAGTTTCTCTTTCAAAACCAGTGTGCTTTTAGAGCTGCTCAATTATTTACTTTGCTAGCTGCTCACCTACAAAATATACAGTCAATGTATTAATATGAACCTTCATCCTCCTTTCATAATATTTAATATTTTGTATATGAATGTCACACAGAGTACCATATTAGTGCTCAGTGGAGACTTAATTGAGTTTTTAGTTGCATTTCATTTAAATATCACACTTTTATTTTTAGTTCCTCCACAACTGAGTCAACAGTTATTAACCATTAAGAGTTTAGAGCTATGAAATATACATGGAGCAGATCATTTGATGAGAAATGTTTGAGTTCATATTGAGATCGCTGTCTTTTGATCGAGACGTTTGTCTCTTGAGCACAGTTTAAGACCTTGTTTCTTTTAGTCTTTCTATAGAAACATCTGAGAAAATGTATAAAAGTCTCAATTTGATGTTGGAGAAGTTAAAGAGAATTTCATCACTCAGGTTTCATATTATGGCAGTGATAAATATGGGTCTGTATGTGTCATATTTCAGAAAGATCTACCTGTAATGTCAAGGAAAATGACAATATTTTTGTGTGGATGCTTTTTTTTAGCTACAAGGCAGTTAAAAGTTAGGAAACCTGAGTTTATATTTCACCCAGAAATGAAAATTTTCTGAAAATGTGCTCACCATCAGTCCATCCAAGATTAGGATGAGATCAGATTTGGAGAAATGTAGCATTGCATCAGTGTCTCAGCAATGGATGCTCTGCAGTGAATGGGTGCCGTCAGAATGAGAGTCTGATAAAAACATCACAATAATCCACCACTCCAGTCCATCAGTTAACATCTGGAGAAGACAAAAGCTGAAACAAATTCATCATTAAGACGTTTTTAACTTCAAACCACTGCTTCAGGCTAAAATATCCATAATCCATAATAATGCTTCCTGATGGACTGGAGTGGTGTGGATTATTGTGATGTTTTTATCAGACTCTCATTCTGACGGCACCCATTCACTGCAGAGCATCCATTGATGAGACACTGATGCAATACTACATTTAAAAAAATCTGATGAAGAAACAAATCATCTCGGATGGCTTGAGGGTGAGCATATTTTAATTTTTGTGTTTAAATGCTGGAAGGATTGAGAAATGAAAGAGACTTTGTGTGTGGTTTTCTTCCTTGAGTGTGTCAGCAGCACATTATCTATTGTCCAGATGGATTTGTCGATCAGTCGTTTCTGGTTTCAGTTCCTGTCAGTACGGCCCACCAGTTACTGATATTCTTTTGTCCTTTTCCATTCGTTCTGCTTTAGGATTTCAAAGAACAGATTGTCCATCACTTCGCCACCATCTTCTTGCTGGGTTTCTCGTACTGCTCCAACTACATCCGGATCGGGACGCTGGTGATGCTCGTCCACGACTCCTCTGACTTCCTGCTGGAGGTACGATCTCAAGCGCTGAGTCACGCATTCACGCTCAGAAACAATGAGTCACACGACCAGAAAACCCCCAAACACTTCACCATCTGATGATTTCACTCCTGTTTCCAGTTGAAGCCACAGTTGTTCCTGGGTCATCATTCGCACTGACCTTTAAGGCCCGTACACATTCGCCGACGTTTAACGCCTCGTGACTAAACAAAGGGCGCCAATGTGAGTGTGCACACCGATGCGAAAAACGCCACGCGTAAAAGCATCATTTTTTAAAAAATGCCTGGTTCGTTTTTGGTTTGACGCGTCAAAACTATCCGACCAATGAGATTGGCGCTTTTGCTCACGTGTCTGGAGCTGCTGAAGTTACAGTAAAACACAACTTGGGGGCGCTCAAACACAAAACAGTCTTGCCGAGCACACATACGTAACGACGGAGAAGATATACGCCAAGTAGCGTCTACACTGCCGGCGTCTTTCCTCATTCAACAGAACAATAATTTCTTCATCGCTGGAGCTGCTGGAGCTTGAAATATCCATGTTTTCTTTGTATGATTTTGACAAGCGCGTAACCTGACTTACATTTCACTGCTGATTATATTCTGTATAATTGTGTATGTGACGAATAAAATCTTGAATCAATCTTGAAAGATCAAGCAAAGACTTTTTGATTACTGCCCAGCTTTGTTGGAAATGTCCGATTTTAACTTTAAATCCGCAGTAAATTTCTCAAATATATTTCTGATTCAGTCTCTGTGTCCTGTGGGACGCTTGGCGCTCTTTTTTTGTCGTCCTTTTCTCTATCAAACCTTTGAGTAATTTTCATAAACCTATTTAAAATCTGATTTTGCATTACCATGGAAATGGTACTTTAAAATCTTTTCAGTCTCCTCCCCCTTAGTGGGGAAGTGTCATACTACACAATGCATCACGGTCTTTTAGAATCAAAACTTTTTATAATCTTGACAAAAACATATAATTGGTCTGAGTCTCAGGATTGCATATTTTGGTTATATAGTAATATTGACAGAGAAATCTAGACATTTGTGACAGCAAAATGCATAAAAAATGAAATGGAGTTTGAATGGCTGTTTGTGGTATAACGCCCTAAATTAAATCTCACAGGAACCTCTTTTTTTCATATCAACTTCAAATTTGGAACATAACTTATTTAGACATAAGGCTTGAATTTGATGCCAATTTTAGAGTAAACCCTGTTATGTAAAATATTTATTAAATATAAAATCGAATTAATGCCGTGTATTTTCTTTACAGTAAATATAAACTTCTATAACTTTTTAATACTTATTTTTTTTAACAAATTCCACTTTTGCAATAAATGTTCTTCTTTAAAAAGAGACCGTAGGTCTGTATTCCAAAGTGTTCATAAATTACAATTATTTAAGTTTGGATTAGTGCACTTTTATGCCCATTTTAAAAATGCGGGTGACTGTTAAAGGGTTAAGTTTTTAAGTAATTTATAGTAGCTCAACAAAATCTCTCTGGTTTTTACAGTCTGCCAAGATGTTCAACTATGCCGGCTGGAAGAAAACTTGCGATTCATTGTTTGTGGTTTTTGCTGCTGTGTTCCTGGTTACACGCCTGCTTGTGTTTCCCAGCAAGTAAGATCTTTAATCTCTTTAAATCAAGAAGTATCAGATGACATTGTCTTCAGTTTCTATTTCAAAACACTTCATTATTAATGTCACATTATCTAGTTCAGGAACTGTAATAGAAATAGGCTGCTCTTAGATTCGGTTCCTGGGTATTGTTTTTCTCTGTGTTTAAGCAGTGTGTGTGTGTGTGTGTGTGTGTGTGTGTGTGTGTGTGTGTGTGTGTGTGTGTGTGTGTGTGTGTGTGTGTGTGTGTGTGTGTGTGTGTGTGTGTGTGTGTGTGACTGTGTGCGTGTGTGACTGTGTGTGTGTGTGTGTGTGTCTGTGCGTGTGTGACTGTGTGTGTGTGTGACTGTGTGTGTGACTGTGTGTGTGTGTGTGTGTGCGTGTGTGTGTGTGTGTGTGTGTGTGTGTGTGTGTGTGTGTGTGTGTGTGTGTGTGTGTGTGTGTGTGTGTGTGTGTGTGTGTGTGTGTGTGTGCATGTGCTTGTGCATATTATGTGGTTTATGAGGACACAAATTTGTATAATGACATGGGTATAACATAGGTATAACAAGGAGAAGGTGATTTATGAGGAC
>CM050422.1:2097131-2104631 GCA_027564155.1 Gymnocypris eckloni scoliostomus
ATATGCTGTAAAGTCAGATAATCATCATTATTTGTGTTTTTGGTATTATTCATTATACATATATATGGCAATTCCATGATATCTTGAGCTGCTACTATGGTTCATGGTCAAAATCATGGAAGTACCATTGTACTGTACTGAAACTTGGTTTAAATGTAGCTATTTTCATGTCCCAACAGGACTAATATTGTATTGTAGTATGTTTTGCTGTTCCTGTGAATGATCATCAGTGCACTTGACAACCGATGTTTGATGCTCTCATTGATTATGTCTCTTCTTCTGTGTGACAGTTGCAGAATGCAGATCTTTGTGAAAACGTTGACCGGTAAGACCATCACCCTCGAGGTCGAGCCCAGCGACACCATCGAGAATGTGAAGGCCAAGATCCAGGACAAGGAGGGTGTGTATGAGCGGATGCTGTGGCAGTAATGAAAACAGGCTTCTTTAAGGGTCTTGCACGAATGAAGGCCTTCAAATGTCCTTTAGGTGCAGAAAGTCTTGTGTGTGTGTGTGTGTATATATACATACACGTGTACATATAACTGTAAATATATATTAGTGCTGTCAAATCGCAATTAATTGCATCCAAAAAAGTCTAGTTACATAATGTGTACTGTGTATATTTATGTTTATATCAATACAAACAGGCATGTATGTATTTTGAAAATATTTACATGTGTATATATACATTTATATTATATGTATATTTAATATATAAACATAACATATTTTTCTTAAATGTGTATGTATGTATACATATACATACATACACACACACACACACACACATACATATATTATGTAAACAAAAACTTATTTTAGATGCGATTAATTGTTTGACAGCACTAATATATGTATAAAATATTATTATTTTTATATTCTAGAACAAAATATTTTAAATTAAGATACATTTACTTCGGATGCAACCTGAAGATGTGAAGTTATAAGTATGTTTTAAACAATAACAGATATCTGTCAGTGGGGAATAACATTATTTTCAAATTCAGTAACTTTATTTCTGAGCAGATATTCAGTTTGTTTTTAATTAGCTCACTTCATTTTGATGCATTTCTCAGAAAACAGAACGTGTAGTTTTGCTTCTGAAGTAAATGTATGTGACCCTCTCTGTGAGATCCAGGATAAAGTCTCAATCTAATTATGAGAACAAGTGTCAAAGTTTGATTTCTACAATTAATTTCACTATTTGACATGACCTTACTCAGTCAATATTACTTTTTTACTTTTACTTTTTAGTCATTTAGCGGACGCTTTTATCTAAAGCGACTTACAAATAAGAAAAAGTAACTAAAACTATAAGTTAAAACTCTATAAATACACATTTAAGAAAATGGAGAAATTAAATAAAATGACAAATGCATACAACAACATTTCAAAACTAAATATTTAAATGAAAACAAAAAATAAAGCTAAAAATATTCAAACATAAAAGGTATGAATATAAAAATGATTCTAACATGACGCTAAGCTATATATGTTATTTCATTTCCATGTAGTGTGTTGAAGTAACGTTACTAAAATAAATACAATTTATTAAAACTAAAACTAAAGAAAATACCTATAAAGACATATTCAATTCATACATAATTTATCTAAAATTAAAATAGATAACAAATCAAATGCCAGTATTAAAGATATAAAGGTTAAATTTTCACCAAATGTTCTTTATCAGAGAAAGAATGATGTTTTTTGTAGAAAACGGCTTTAGCTGGTTTCACAGAGAGGAGCATATCTTGATTTCCCTGGATTTATTCATTAAATGTTTACTTGGTCTGATAAAGATCTTATGTTTACCGTCATAACTTGCAGAAGCCCTGTATAACAATATTCTAATTGCTGAGGGAAAATTCTAAGTTAGTGGTCTTACTTCAGACCATTAACATCTTGTATTATTTATGTATTAATATTCTGTCATGTCTTTCTTTATCCTCAGGCATCCCTCCTGACCAGCAGCGTCTGATTTTCGCTGGCAAGCAGTTGGAAGACGGTCGCACGCTTTCAGACTACAACATTCAGAAAGGTGTGTAACCACTGGACTTTCACGTTCGTAACATCTGCTGTATTTACTGGGCTGATGTTTGTGGTTTCTGGCAGAGTCCACCCTCCACCTGGTGCTGCGTCTCCGAGGAGGCATCATCGAGCCGTCTCTCAGACAGCTGGCCCAGAAATACAACTGCGACAAGATGATCTGCCGCAAGTAAGAGCACACGCTTCTCTTCTGACGTCTAGCGATGGACTCGGGTCATGTGTTAATGATGATGATGTTCTCTCTCAGGTGTTACGCCCGTCTGCACCCCCGTGCCGTCAACTGCCGCAAGAAGAAGTGTGGCCACACCAACAACCTGCGTCCCAAGAAGAAGCTGAAGTAGACTGGAGCGCCGCTGTGTTTCAGGAGCTGCAGGAGAGGCTTTGTTCAAATAAAATGTTGTAAACCGTGGCCTGGAGTTTGTCTGTTCGTTTGCCAACTATTGCACTGTGGTCATGTTCTTTTCCTTCGGTGTAAAAAATGACCCGTGTGTGTTTATACTCCCCCGAGGACATTTTCAAGTGGATCTCAATGTAATCACTGGTTTTGGAAACTTGTGAGATTTTCAAAACCTTCAAAAAAAATACTTTTAAAACAAAACACTGAAATACTTCTTTGCAGAGGCGTTAAACCTATAGTCTGCAATATCACAACAGGGCTAGAATATATCGAATAAAAACATATAATGGGGATATTTGTTAATTTATTTTTAATGCATGATACATTTTAAGCCAAGCCTGTTGCTGATATAAAATGCTTTATTATACTTATTTTCATTTTGCATGGAAGAGTTTTTAATTTTTTGAAAGAAATGTTAAATGTGCATTTAGAATACTATGAAGTATGGATTAAAAGTATGCACTTAAAAAAAAAAAGTTTCAACTAAGTATTTTAGTCAGTGTTAATTACACTTGCTTGGGCATTAATTGAGCAACTGTAATACAAAATAAGAATTTAAGCATATTAAAAAATATATATATAACATTTGAAATATCTTTGAGCATTTGTTATGCAGAAAATAACTCAATGTAAAACTTATTTTGCAAGTTTAATATCTAATAATAATAACTTCTAATATTAGATGTAAGCATTTTAACGGTATGGAGTTGGATCTCCAAACTCAGTTATTTTTAAATGATTTATGAATTTAAAACAATGCTTTTAAGTTCAAATTAAACCCATTTGCTCAAATGTAAAACAATCAATTTCATAAAAAACCTGCTTAAATATTACTTTTGCCTTTATTTGCACACAGAATAACAAAGTTTGGACTTCTGAAACGAAGAATACACAAGTTTTGTAAATGCATTTTAAGCAAATATAATATTTAAAGCTATGTATGTTTAAATCAGTCTAATTTAACCACTGGTTTATTACCTTCCAGGATGTTTTGCGCACATGTAAATGCAATAAACACACAGATAATTCAATGTAAAACTAGTTTATTCAGCAGGTTTGCTTTCGAGTCAGAGAACATGATATATAGTGAGTCTGCTCTGATGGTGTATCAGTATGACTCTTACTAGAGTAGAATTAAACACCGTCACCGTCGTATAACCAGCCTGTCAAGAGCTGCAGGAGGAACCTAAGATGCATGTGTGAAGATAAGGCTCTCGCATCAGAGTAAGACAAGCAGAAATACTGATGGCACATTAGAGTTTGTCCTTGAAAAGAGCTCCAAATCACACATGCTTTCATTATACAAAGCAGTACACATACTCAAGTACTGCATGAAATATAAAAGTAAACACCTGTTTATTTGACTCTATATATATGTATAAAGCACACAAATACAAACGTGACTTGTGCTGTTCGTGCCGAACCCTGCGGATTGAGAGAACAGATAAAAACAGGCTGTTGGCACTTAAAATACTGCAGCCAGAGCCACACGAGCGGCTTTCTTGTGCTATAATAAAGATACTGTATAATGCAACATCCAATACACAACTGTACAACCATTACAGCCTATGACTTAAAGAAACAGTTCAGACAAAAATGTGCTCACTCTCGGGCCACCCAAGATTAGGATGAGTGTGTTTCTTCATCAGGTTTAGAGAAATGTAGCATTGCATCAGTGTCTCAGTAATGATCCTCTGCAGTGAATGGGTGCCGTCAGAATGAGAGCTGATAAAAACATCACAAATGACATTTTCCAGGATTTTTGAGCGTTTGTAATTGAAATAAATCAGATCAGCAATTTAATGTAATTAAATACACACACTCCTGTACAAAATGTAGCTGCACAGATATTTCTAATACTATCATATAAAATGATCATTGAATGTAGATAAAAAGCAAAAAAAACTATTCAAAAAAGCAACAAAAAAAAACAAGAGAGCGTAAAACATTATAAACAGACTCTAAAAACTTTAGACAAAAAGTCAAACCAATACCATCATCAGAAATACAATTTTCTGAGCTTTGACAATTTTAGACTTTTTTTGGAATTGATGTATGGTTTACAAAATATAAATGGCTTGGCTCCTTCTATACTTCATGATTTTGTGCACTTTCGCTCTACCGTCTCTGCAAGATTTACTAGATCATCATCCTCTAGTGACGGTGTTATGCGCTGCTTTTGGATTATGGTCTTTCTCAGTGAAAGCCATCACACTCTATCGGAAGACATAAGGATGTGCATATCTAATGACATTTTTAAATTGAAATTAAAATCTTATTTAAAATCACCTCAACTCTGTAAACACTGACATGGTCACGTACTGGCTCTGATATAATATCATTGGGTTGTATGTTTTTTGTGTTTTACTGTGATTGCGATTACCTGCCAAGGGACTGCGGATGGAAACTAGCCATTGGCTAAATTCGGTACAATGCAAATTAAATGGAAACATTTATGTTAAAATTGTGCATGGTCTCTTTTCAAAAAAAATAAAATGCCCAAAAGCATCATAAAATTACATTAAAAAAGCAAGAAAAAGAAAACGTACTGTGATCAATCTCTATACAAATGTTTTGGACTGGAGTGGTGTGGATTATTGTGATGTTTTATCAGCTCTCATTCTGACGGCACCCATTCACTTCAGAGCACCCATTGCTGAGACACTGATGCAATGCTACAGTTCTCCAAAAACAAACTCATCCTAATCTCAGATGGACATTTTCATTTTTTCCTGAACTATTCCTTTGATCAGATTAAAGTTTGAAGCCTTAGAGCTGCACAAAGCAACTACACTAGATGCACGAATCCATTCCTCAATGCAGAACTACAGCTATTCTTACGTATACATTCCCTCACGAGTTCAAGGGATCTTAATGTTCTATCATAACAGAATTGTTTATTTCTACCTACTCATATATTTCAGCTAATATTTGATGCTTTACATCAGTATGAACATGTAGAGCACAAGCTGGTCTTTGGTTTCCATTCGCTCCCAGCTGAGCAACTGAACCACAAACACAAACTCAACGGCGCAAAAGCTCAGTCATGACTTCTACAACGGTACACTTCATTTCCACTCATATATCCACTCATATATCCACTCATATATCCACTCATATATTCCACTCATATATCCACTCATATATCCACTCATATATCCACTCATATATCCACTCATATTTCCACTCATATATCTCCCAAAAGATGGAGGCGTTTTGAGCCACAAAGGTCTTTGCTTAATTGTTTTGGTTATGAACTAAATCACATCATATTCGGTAAACACTTCATTTAGATTTCGATTCACAAAGATTTTTATTTTTTACCTTTTAAAGGGTTAGTAAAATTAATTTGATTTTTATATAACAGCTATCTGTGCTCAAGTTTAATGTTTCACAAATGTGTGAATTTTTTAATTATTACAAATAATATACATTTTTAATTATTAGAATATTAAATTGTTTATATATATATATAACATTTACTATAAAAATTATAATTTCAAATAACTGAATGTAGATGACAAATTGCAAAAAAAGAAAACCGTAGTCAAATATTTTATAAAATTACAACTTTTTAAAATATTGAACCTGTTTTTTAAAGTGTTAATTTGACATATTTCAATTAATTTGACTTTGACATAACAGCCCTTCATGCTGAAGTTAAATATTACAGAAATGTGTGACAATTTAAGCAAAATTAAAACAATATTTTAACTATATAATAAAATTGATAATTAAATCATTTTAAATAATAATTGGATTTAGAGGTAAAACTGGAAAAACACTCTATACAATGTTTTTTAACCTAATATTTTGAAGTGTTAAAATTTTTTAACATTGACATAACAGCCAATGTTATGTTAAGTTAAATTTGACAGAAATGTGTGATTTTTTCTAATCTAAATAAAAAATATATGTATAATAATATTTATATGATCTAAATATAATATTTTTTATATTATTAAAATTGTATTAAATTACTATTTTAATTATATGTTATAATTTATAGTTAAATCATAATTTTAAATGATTAAATGCAAATGTAAAATGCCAAAAAAAAAAAAAAAAATTTGGAATATTGTGTAAATAACTTCTGTTGCACTAAACTTAATTATTAATACTTTAAAATCAAATTTTAATTAGATATTTTTTGTGAACATGTACATTTTTTCAGCCCTATTTTTCATGACGTGTGACCTTCAGCCTGGTTTAAAAGAAAACGATAATAATAATAATACTTGTGCTCCTGTAAAGACTAGTATCAAAACTCAACACTGTTGGTGTTCTGCATCATAACCTCCCGTTATTGCTAGACTGGAACAGAACGAGCGTTTCGGTTGTTCAGCTCTATTTACTGATCAGCTTGACCAGACTCTGCCGGAGGTCGTTGAGGTCGAAGATCTTGACGTCGAGGATCTGAACGACCCTCTGCACCTCGTTCTCGGCGCGCTCGCGGTCCTCCAGCGCAGACGCCAGGGTCTGCTCCGAGTCCTGCACGCGCCGCTCCAGATCTAGGTTACGCATCTCCAGCTCCTGAAACCACAGACGTCCAGGGGTCACACATTTGGAAAAGCCAAACGTAGCACTGCACGAGCAAGACGTATACAAGTAAACACACCATCTGCACGTTTGAAAATCATCTAGTATTTGTACAAATATATTTATTACTGAAAAGCATGATGCTTATGTATTAATAATTTAGCTTAAAATTATTATTTGAGCTATTATTAAAATAGTCAATTAATGTAAAATATTCCAAATAAGCATTAACAGTCGATCTTTATACAGCTGTGATTGATTTTACATCATTTTTTTTTTAAGCAATTCCTAAAATTTCTTTGACTTTTACACAACAGTCATTCAAGCTGAAGTTTAATATTACAGTAATTTACAAGCTAAGTTATTATTAAAATATGAACTATTAAAAATATAAAATATCATTCAATTATTGTTTTAATTAAATATTAATAATGCAGCTGTAATGCATTACAGCTCAATTATTATTACTCATATAATATATAATAATTTAAAATGATAACTACAGGTAAATAATAAAT
>CM050422.1:2107131-2142131 GCA_027564155.1 Gymnocypris eckloni scoliostomus
ATGCATTTATAAGATAAATTATTCAAATAAAATGTTTATATAATGTTAATATTATTAAATTATTGTTACAATAAATGAATGTGGGAAAAAAGCAAAAAAGTGAACACTGAGTAAATATTTATTTTATTTATTATTATTTTTTTAATTTATTTATACAATATTACATAATATTTTGAGTCATTAAATATAATTAAATAATTTGAGCTATTATTAAACTAATAATGAAAAACCTACTAAAAACAATCTCTATACAATAGTGAATCCTGTGTAAATATAGTACATTTAGCTGATTTCTGTGCTGCACTACACTGAATTATGAATACTTTATGAATTGATTTGAATGACTAATATCAGGCTCTTGACTCGTGACTCGTCCATTTCTCTACAAACACACAGTCTGTTCTGCTCCAGCGTAACAGCATTTGACTGAATCTCCAGCATAGAGCCCGCTGCTGACCTACATACACATACAGTGATTATTCAGGCATTATATCTGAATACAGTAAAGGACAGTAGAAGAGAGACTGGGCCGAGCTTTAACCCGGTGTGACGTGACAATCATATTTCTGTCCACCGTCAGTAATGCAGGAGTATAATTCTGTGCACAATGATCAGATATACATGATTAATATACAGCTACAGTACAGCTCAAACATTTGTGGTCGAGTTTGAAATAAGTCACCAAAGCTGCATTTATTTGATCAAAAATACAGTAAAAATTTGAATATTGTGAAATATTATTCCAATTTAAAAAAACTGCTTTCTTTGTGAATATCAGTTAAACTGTAATTTATTCCTGTGATTAAATCTGTATTTTCAGCATCATTAATTCAGTCTTCAGTGTCACATGATCTTCAGAAATCATAATAATATACTGATTTACTGCTCCGTTTGTGTTATCAATGTTACAAAAGTGCATTTTAAAGCTAAAGTATTATTCAAATGTAAATAAAAGATGATCATATTAATAATAAAATATTATAACATTGTTTTATTTATTAATAAAATAATGAAAAAGTAGAAAACATAAGTAAAAATCATGTAATTGTATGTAAATATTAATAATAGTAATTCATATATTTTTTTTATAAATGTCATAATTGTTTTGTTAAAAATGTAAGCATAAAAACATATAAAAATATTTTTTTTAATGTATAAATAATTTATGTATAAGTCTTTTTCCTTCAGAATAACGGCACTGACAAATCACAGTGAAACCAGAAATCTAATTAATAAACTGTCTCTCTCTCACACACACACTATATCTCTCTCTCACACACACACACACACACAAACACACACACACTCTCTCTCTCTCTCTCTCTCACACACACACACACACTCTCTCTCACACATATCTCTCTCTCTCACACACACACACGACACACGCACTCTCTCACACACACACACACACACACACACACACACACACACACACACACACACACACACTCTCACACACACACACACACTACACACACACACACACACACTCTCTCGCTCTCTCACACACACACACTCTCTCTCTCTCTCTCACACACACACACTCTCGCTCTCTCTACACACACACACAACACTCTCTCTCTCGCTCTCTCACACACACACACTCTCTCTCACACACACACACACACACACACACACACACAGACACAGACACACACACACACACACACACACACACACACACTATCTCTCTCTCACACACACTATCTCTCTCACACACACACACACTCTCCTCTCTCTCTCACACACACACACTCTCTCGCTCTCTCTCTCACACACACACACTCTCTCACTCGCTCTCACACACACACACACACACACACACACACACACACACACACACACACACACACACACACACACACACACACACACACACACTCTCTCTCTCTCTCTCTCTCTCTCTCACACACACACACACATCTCTCTCTCTCACACACACACACACACACACACACACACACACACACACACACACACACACACAGGAGAATGAGGAGCACCTCCTAAAGGTCTCTGGCACTCGGATGGTCTTAAGAGAGACTGGTTTATTTTTAACCGTGTAAAGTGCTGAAAAGTTTGGGACCGCGGGTCTGGCAGCTCCCCGGTGATATTTCAATTCTCCTAACTAGGCCATTGAAAGTAGGATATTGCTGGCCTACAAACCACCGCACATCCCTCTCTCTCTCTCTCTTCTAGTCCCGTGAGACATGAACCATTTTCCACCACCTGGTGGCCTGTTCTGTGCTCAGAGACGCAGCGAGATCCAGGGCCACCTCGCGCAAACGATGAAGACAATCCCTTCAGATCGATGGACACTTTTGTGTTTTACTTTTGATTCTCACTTGAACTTGAACCCAGTCTTCCTTCTTAAATCCCTTGAAATTATCAAACAGGTTCATTCAATTGCCAGTTAATTTTGTTTTTAATTTAAGGCAAGGGAAGTGTATTTATATAGCAGAAACATTTCTGATCATTATCAATGTTACAGAAATACATTTGAATTATTATTACAATTTGTATAAAACATTTATTAATTTTTTTTTATTAAATTACTGAAATATTAATAAAATAATGGCAACATTTTTAAAACTAATAATATTAATTATTGAATCCATTTCTTTGCATGACACTGTTTTATTGATAATTTATAAACATATATATATATATTAGATTCTTACAAACACAAATCAGTAATATGAATAATATATATGTTTATAAATTATCAATAAAACAGTGTCATGCAAATAAATGGATTCAATAATTAAATATTATTAGTAAAATAACATGTAATTTAATAAAAAAAGTTATATAATTTAATTTAATTTAATAAGAAATAATAAAAACAAGTGAAAATTGAAGAAAAGAATAAAAGGCATGTTGGATTTCAATGTTTTTATAATTAATTTTGAGTAAATAAGCAGAATTTAATTTGATCATTTTTGTGAACGTCTCAATATTTAATTAGATTTAGTCCATCAGCATCCAAGTTTGTTTATAGTCTATTATAAATTCATGTTTCAATTCTATGTTTAAAGGAAAACCATTTATCTCACTCCAACCAGCAACCAATATTATAATACTTTTGCATATTTACACACAATAAAAGTATGAAAATCAAGTCATATCAAAGTCTTATTTCAGGTTTGTGAGTATTAACGTTTTCATATTGCTTCAAAACAGTTATTATAGTTAACCAAAACATTTGATTACAGATATAATTTTTATATAAACAATATAAAATGTGTTTACTTAAACTTGTTTTATTTGTGGCATTTATTTATGTATTTATTTACTGGTTGCCAAGTTAACATTTATCATTTTTACTTGAAGACATATAAAATAAAATTAATAAAATATATATATATACAAAATAAAAAAATAATGACAAAACAAAACGACTAAAAATAATGTGAAAAAATATAAAAATAAAATCTAATTCAAAATATGAACAAGCTATAATAGTACAACACTGCTTCAGAAATGATGACTACAACAACACAGTGCTGCAGACAATCAACCACTACTTTCTCTGGATCCAAATGACATTACTAGTGTTTAATGAACTATAGCACCAGATCATCTACTCATTAAATGAGTAGTACTAGAGATACTCAGAGCATGGGAAATCATCTTTCTCACTACACTAGAAACAAGTCCTCCTTTGAATATTTGTAACAATGTTTTGCAGTGTAACATGAATGAATCATGTGGCTGTTTTAATTCATTTGTTGATCTATGATGAATCGTTTATTATGTGTGTTATATGTTTATGTGAACTTTTCTTGGCCAGGACTCTCTGGACGCCCTCAGCGTGACTCGGTCTGAAGATACATATGAAAAACACCACCTGAGAATACATCATCAGCTTTTTCGTCTTCACTGACTGGTTTGTTTGAAGCGTGCAGAGTGAATCTGGTAAGAGTACAGTTTTCTAACTCTACTATGGCGAGCACTAGCAAGGCGTTTAGGAAGTGTGTGGATCCGTGTCCTCGTTATTTGACGCACGACTGTTGCGTCTTTGTTTGGGCGATGTCCTTGCTCCGCCTGTCCCTCTTTCGAGGAAAGAGGCGATTCAAGACCCACCGTTGCCGAGGCACGGAGGCGAATGAAATCGTGGGGTTCAGTTGGTGGTGGCGATAAGCTGGAAAGGGACCGCCTTTTCGCGTCGGCCGAGAATGAGAGTGAGCTGCTGGATTGTGATGATGCGATCTTTCTGACATCATCAGATGCAGCAGCTAGTGCTCCGCTGCATATGAACGAGTTTTTGGAGGTTATGGATTATAAAATAAATTTAAATAACCCCAGCTCGAGTGAGCCTTCCTTTCTTCATAAATCTCGATGTGGAGGTTGAGAAGGAGTGGGAAAAGCTAGTTTTTCTCAGTATTCATAGGCTTCAGCATACTAGTTATGCTGACACTGAGGGATGCGTGAAAATGGCTATGAGGATGCCCCTGTGCAAGAGATGATAACCAGCTTATCTCTCTATGGCGAGACATCCTCTCTCAAGGCTCCCTCCTGGCCATCTAAGCCCCTGAATCTCGCTTAAATGGCAGGGCATATGCAGCAACAGGTCAGACCGTCGCGTTGCACAGGCGTACCAGACTGACCTGCTAAAAGTCCTGGATAAGGTCCAGGTCTGAGCCCGAACAACCAGGGTCCTAACCCATCTCGGTCTGAGGATCAGAGATGGGCTTAGACACACTAGTCTCGCGACTCATGCCCCTCCCCTCCTGCGGCTAGGGTGAGACAGAGCGCGGGTCAGAGAGAGGCAAGCCCTCTCATTCCTCTTTAATTCCCCTGTAACCACCGTAAACTCCACCGACCGAGGTTAGGTGGAAGTTTCCTGCCAAGGCGCCTAGGCGCTCCCTTGTGACGGAGTTCTCTCTCATTCTGAGGAATGAGTTCTCCGCTCCTCAGAGCTCTGTGATAGGTCGCTCTCCGTGCTGGTCGAGCTAGCATTGCTCCTCTCACTATAGAGGGTTATCTATGAGCATGCCGCTCCTGCTGAGCGTCTGAGTAACTTCTCATTCTGAGGAATGAGTTCTCCGCCTCTCAGAGCTCGATATAGGTAGCATTATAGGCTCTCATTCTGAAGAATGAGTTCCCAACTAAGAACTGCAGTCAGGTGGACCTATGATGACTTCAGGCAGGTTCTGTATTCTCGAACTGCCTTACTGATGGTCTGGACGTGAGTCCCCTCGGAGGTTTCTGTGGATCCTCCTGGATCTTCAGTCATTCTGGTCACCACTGCAAGGGTAGAGCCAGCATTACTCCCTCACGATAAGAGGGTTACCTATGAGTATGCCGCTCCTTCTGAGCGGCTGAGTGTCTTCATTCTGAGGAATGAGTTCTCCACTCCAGAGCTCGTTATAGGTAGAGCTAGCATTGCTCCCCTCGTTAGAGGGTCACCTTTGAGCATGCTCCCTGCGGGCGTCTGAGTTCCCACTCATTCTGAGGAATGAGTTCTCCGCTCGTCAGAGCTCTGTGATAGGTCGCTCTCCTTGCGGGTCGAGCTAGCATTGCTCCCCTCACTATAGAGGGTTATCTATGAGCATGCCGCTCCCTGCTGAGCGTCTGAGTTCCTTCTCATTCTGAGGAATGAGTTCTCCGCTCTCCAGAGCTCGTTATAGGTAGAGCCAGCATTACTCCCTCATTAGAGGGTTACCTATGAGTATGCCGCTCCCTTCGAGCGTCTGAATGTCCACTCATTCCGAGGAATGAGTGTTCCGCTCCCCAGAGCTCGCTGTTGGTAGAGCCAGCATTGCTCTCCTCACCCAGAGGGCCACCTATGAGCATGCCGCTCCCTTCTGAGCGGCGGAGTTCCCTCTCATTCTGAGGAATGAGTTCCCGCTCTCAGAGCTCATGGCTGGGCTCGGCGCTCCCCTCTGAGCGGGAGTGTCTTCTCATTCTGAGGAATGAGTTCTCCGCTCCTCAGAGCTCTATGATAAGTCGCTCTCCTGCTGGTCGAGCTAGCATTGCTCCCCTCACTATAGAGGGTTATCTATGAGCATGCCGCTCCTGCTGAGCGAGTTTCCTCTCATTCTGAGGAATGAGTTCCCCGCTCTCAGAGCTCATGATGGGGCTTGCCGCTCCCTTCTGAGCGGCGGAGTGCCTTCTCATTCTGAGGAATGAGTTCTCCGCTCTAGAGCTCCTCATTGGTAGCTGAGTTCCTCTCATTCCGAGGAGTGAGTTCTCCGCTCTCCAGAGCTCGCCGTCGGTAGAGCTAGCACTGCTCCCCTCAACCAGAGGGTCACCTATGAGCATGCCGCTCCCGTCTGAGCGTCCGAGTTTCTCCGCCCCCCAGAGCTCTGTGATAGGTCGCTCGCCTGTTGGTCGAGCCAGCATTGCTCCCCTCAACCAGAGGGTCATCTATGAGCGTGCCGCTCCTTCTGAGCCTGAGTTCCCTCTCACTCCGAGGAATGAGTAGTTCTCCGCTCCAAGGCATAGAACGTTCTAATAAGTGCACACGCAAGACTTTGGGCACTTTTCTAAAATCCACTTAGTGGTAAGTCCGCACATTAAAGATTCGGCGTTCTTTCTAAAAATCCCGTAAGGGTAGGGTTCGACTGCTTCGGCCCTTTTTGAGCTGGTTAAAGCCCCGGTTTGTGCCTTGGGCCCGCTCCTGGCCCATATATGTTGGGTCCAAAAAAAAAAAAGGGAAAGGGTGTACACTACCAAGAGGTCTGTTGAGACAGTTCCCTCAGTAAGCTTGGGAGAGCAAGTGGTAACCCCTGAGTGATCGGCCAGGACCTAGTGAGCCAGGTGCCTGGCCATATCCCCTTGAAGGAATCTTTTCTGATTCCAAGACCTTGAGTTTCACCCTAGGCCCGGTAATCCCGGCGCCTAACAGGTAAGTACTAGGCACGCAGCTCGGCCTTTGGCCAAGGGGATAATATCACTGACAGCCATCAGCCGTCCGGAAACTTCCTTAAGCCGGGTATAGTTGGCTTAGTGCTCGCCTTTTGCGAAATTGGCTTGCATTCCCTCAGCATGGTGAAGTGGGTATAACGTTCCCGTAGCGACCCCTAGGGGCGCAGTTCGAGTTCCCATGAAGGGAACGTCTCAGGTTACGATAACCATGGTTCCCAGTGGGGAACGAGACACCGCGCCCCTGGGCTTTGAGCCATGCCCGGACGCAAGCTTCAGGCGAAGAAGCTGATGATGTATCCTCCGGCGGCACTTATATTGTGGTACGCCGGTAGTGACGTCATGGGCTGTCGCCGCCAACAGGTGGTGTTTTTCATATGTATCTTCAGACCGAGTCACGCTGAGGCGTTCCCGTAGCGACCCCTAGGGGACGAGTGTCTCGTTCCCCACTCGAACCATGGTTATACGTAACCTGAGACGATTTATTTTAATCTCAATGGGACCTTCCTGGAAAAATAAAGGATAAATTAAAAAAGAAAAAATAGTATGGTTGATTTTCTAGTTTCTCCTGCACGAGCCACAGTTTCTGTATTTTCACCTGATCTCGTAATCGCTCCGTCTCCTCCTGATACGCCACCAGCTGTTTCTTCCACTGCTCCACGTTAGCGTTAGCCTCATGCAACGCCGCCACCAGTTTAGAGTTACTGTCCTGTAAGGAGAAGAGCTCGGTCTCCAGATTCATCTCACAGATCGAGCTGAAACACACACAGCCCTGACGTGAGGATACAGTGAAATAAACAGAGCTTGAATTATTAATGATCTGTGCGTGCATGCTAGAAAACAGCCATTTTAATGCTTACACCAATCAGACAATCCTTATGTTATCCTTTATGTTTCATATTATAAATTATTTGAAGGGGGACACTTTGAAAACATGTTAAACACGAGCAAAATGGAAACCAAATATGAATATTTCATATATATTAAATTCACAATTATCACCACGACAAACTAAAAAATTTGCTTTCCAAGGTGTCAAAAAATATCATTTTATGATATTGACCAACCAGGTTTATTATCGCTTATTAAAACTAAAGCTATTCAAATATACGTGTTATTTGAAATAAAGCTGACATAAAATAAAATATACATTTTGTATGAAAAACTAAACAAACATTTGAAATATTGTTTTGACGACTACATTAAATACACTTAAGTTGAAGCACTAAAATTACTAAATTAAATTACATCAAATTAAACTAAATTTGAATTAAACTAAATCTATAGTTTACATAAAAAAATTATTAAACCTTAATACTATATAATAATATTTCAATGTAAAAAAAAATAAAAAATGACCAAAAATAGCATAAATTTAAATGACAACTAAAATTAGAATGAATATATAAATTGAAAATATAAGAATAAAAAAATAATAACTTTTTTAAAAAGATAAAAACTATAAAAGTATATAAATAATACTCAAATGACACTTCGGCCAACAAAGAAAATCTCAAAAGCGAGTATTTTAAAACGGTCCAGACGTGTAATATTGTTTTATATCTCCAGGAATAAAGCGGAGCGGCGCCGCACACAAACGCTCTTCACTGGTGACTTTCACAGGAACGATTCAGATGCTCTCCATAGCAGCCCTGTTAGAAAAGAGTCCAGTGATGATGAACACGAGAGCAGACGCTGCCAATGAACGGACACGCTAGGGTTATTACTCATCAGACTACGTGTGAATCCCATTTCTCTGTCTTACCCCTACCCCTCGATCAAAACCAGAACTAGCCCTTACTCTCACGTGAACGCGCACAACTCAGGGGAAGGGGTAAAACAGTAGATCAGTACAGTCTCTCCTGAATGTGTCAGACCAGCTGCTTCACGGATGGAAAAACACCAAAAATAAAATAAATACAAAATGTACAAATCTTTCGGTTTGCAAATAAAATGTGAGTGGTGCTTGCTAGTTATGCACGGACATTTATTTTGGTTTCTTGTTTCTGTAAAAAAAATCTAAGTTTTCATTTCAGGGTTATTAAACGTAGCTAATAAAATAACAAAATTCTAACATTGAAAAAAGATCACATGATATCAAATAAATGTTAACTGAAATAAATCAAAATATAAAACATTAGCTACTTGCCAAATCTACAATTTTTATTTTTATTTACTTTAACTTTACTTTAAAAAATTATAAAAACTACTGTATATAGACAAAAAAACTACAAAAATGACCAAAAAACACAACAAAATCACAAAAACTTTAACTAAAATTTAAATAAAAACAGAAAATATACAATTAAACACTGATTCAAAATATTAATACAACTATAATAGAAACTCAATTGTTCAGCGGAAAACTAAAACCAAAAAAAGTGTTTTTAATAATCATTTCATTCATCAAATGTATTTATTTAATCAGCATTTAACATTTAAATTGCACAAAAGGCAGTTTTATATCAACTTTTTAATTATGTTTCATCTCCAAATTGTTGTTGAATTCTAAACATTTCAACAGTGGCTGTAATAAAACTAATTTTCATGACAGATTTATTCAAACATACATTAAATAATGAAAACAGGAGGTTAAACATGTAACAAATATGTAATATCGTGCATATACACTGATCTAAATTATAAACGCAACACTTTTGTTTTTGCCCCCATTTTTCATGAGCTGAACTCAAAGATCTAAGACTATTTCTATGAACACAAAAGGCCTATTTCTCTGTAATATTGTTCACAAATCTGTGTAAATCTGTGTTAGTGAACGAGATAATCATCCACCTCACAGGTGTGGCATATCAAGATGCTGATTAGACAGCATGATTATTGCACAGGTGTGCTTAGGCTGGCCACAATAAAGGGGGGGTCCCAAAACCAGTCAGTATCTGGTATATAAAAGCGCAAAATAATCTATGTGCATGCAATGTCGTAGTCAGTTAGGTCATTTAGTTACAAAACTGCCTCAAAACTATATTTTAAATAAGTCAGGTTTAAGAACAAGTCTCTGAAATGGTTTTCAAAAGTGTCCCGGAGCGGTGTCTCCCTCATCTAACACATCCGATTCAACTCGTCAATCGGTTCATTAGTAGAGACGCAGTGGGTCAGAAAATGTAAATAGAGTTGAGAGAAAATAGGATCAGATCTGCGTCAGCTCTTAAAGAAATACCAGAGAAAATAACCTGATCACCAGCTGCTGGGATGTCTGTAATAAATGATAATAGTAATGGCATTAACCTTAATTGTTAATCAAAGGACATAATTTTTTTTATAAATCTATATAGAATTTAGAATTTAGTGTTTGATAACTTAATTTTCAATTCCTGTATATTTCTGCTGAAGGGCACAGGAACATGTCATTTATTATAATGGGTTTATGTGAAGAAAGTTCACTAAAATTAGAAGTTATTTAATCAAATAAATGTTAAAATTGATAGCTCAATTGTACTGTAATGATGAATGGCAATGGTTAAATATTAGGGGGGGGGGGGTATTAAAGAGACATCAGTGATAGGTATCAATGATCCTGGCCTTCAGTCATATAAAAAATATGCCATTAAACAAATATTTTAAAAATATATACTATGTTGTTTGTACATTAATTTGAAGATTGAATGTGAAATCATTGCAATATAAAAGTATATTTAAAAACTTTAATGTTAGGTGGGATTAATCATTTTTATAAATCAATTTATAATATATATATATATATATGAAGCAAAAATATATACTATACCAAACATTTTTATAACCAAAAAATGTCGATGACATTCGATGCCAATATGCAAGTGTGCTGGAGGCGGTTGCTATGTCGTTGCTAAGGTGTTCAGAACAGTTGCTACAACAACTCACATGTCATTGTTGGCGCTCAGGAAAGCTGAATTTGGGGGCATTTTATGGGGTCTTTCGTGCAGGAACAGGCCCATTATAGTGTGATAAATGCCTGTTACACTCGTCCTCCTCCGTGTAGTCAGACGTCTTACCCCTCTGAGAGCATCTTCTTAATGCGCTCCTTCTCTGAGGACAGAGTAATGTCAGCGCTCTGGCTCCGGAAGAACTTGTCCTCCGGTCCGTTCACACACATCACTGGAGGAGACTGCAGCTCGTCACACAAGTCCTACAACACACACACACACACACACACACACACACACACACACACACACACACACACACACAGACACACACACACACACACACACAGACACAGACACAGACAAAGACACAGACGCACACACACACAGACACAGACACACACACACACACACACACACACACACACACACACACACACACACACACACACACACACACACACACACACACACACACACACACGCACAGACGCACACACATGCACACGCACACAGACACACACACACACACACACACACACACACAGAAACACAAGCACATGCACACACACGCACACAGACGCACAGACACACAGACGCATACACATGCACACGCACGCACACAGACACACACAGAAACACACGCACACACACAGACGTACACACAGACGCGCACAGTCACACACAGACGCGCACAGACACACACAGACGCGCACAAACACACAGAAACAGACACACAAACACACAGACACAGACACGCACACACACACAGACACGCACACAGATGCACACACGCACACAAAACACACACACACAGAAATGCACATACACACAGAAACAAACGCACACGCACACACACACAGAAACACACGCACACAGACACACACAGACGCAAGACAGACACACACACAGACACAGACACACACACAGACGCGCACAAACACACAGACACAGACACACAAACACACAGACACAGACACAGACACACAAACACACAGACATAGACACACACACACACACACGCACACACACGCACACACACACACACACACACACACACACACACACACACACACACACACACGCACACAGACGCACACACACAGAGAGAGAAGACTGTAATCCAGACACACACTGACAGACTTCAAGGTAAATCCTTTTAACAGACAACTGAGTTACACAAAAAAAATTACTTACTATATTTACAGTAATAGAAATAAATAAAAATAACATAAACAGTGCCATCTGTGTGCCCCAGTGAATACTATTGATACTGAACCCAGTCCTATTCAACGGATGACTGTTTTCTGCACGTAATGTAAACTAAATATTATTTCATCATGTTGGCATATTATGAAAGAAATGTGATCCTCTCACAGGATATTAATATTGATTACTAGGCACAAAAGAAGCAACAGAGCGTATCAAACAGACACTTTAAGAACATAGTCAGCTATTTATTACAACTCTAAATATATACATTGCTTATGGTGTATAAAACATTTAATAATTCATATATATATATATATGCAGTATGAATAAATTATATGTTTAACAAATTTATACAAAATTAAAAATATAAAACATATGTGCCTAAATAAACATGTAGAAAATAATTATTATAAATACTTTATACTTATATATAATATTATATGAATATTTATAATAACACATATATGTTTACTATAAATAAAGATTGCAGTTTTTCAAGACTATAACCCAATATTTAGTTAAAAATAATTGTTTTAATTAAATATATATATATAACTTATTGTCTAAATACAAAATTATAATACAGTATTATATCTATAAAATATATAAATATATATTTTTAAATAATAAGGTATTATATGTATATATATGTGAAAGTGACATGACAGTGATGTGACATACGGCCAAGTATGGTGACCCATACTCAGAATTAGTGCTCTGCATTTAAGTGCACACACACAGCAGTTAACACACACACCGTGAACACACACCTGGAGCAGTGCACACACACCAGTTAACACACACACCTGGAGCAGTGCACACACACAGCAGTGCACACACACACACACACTCACTGTGAATACACACCCGGAGCAGTGCACACACACACAGCAGTGAATACACACCCGGAGCAGTGCACACACACACTGTGAATACACACCCGGAGCAGTGCACACACACAGCAGTGAATACACACCCGGAGCAGTGCACACACACAGTGAACACACACCTGGAGCAGTGCACACACACAGCAGTTAACACACACACACGTGAACACACACACCTGGAGCAGTGCACACACACCAGTTAACACACACACCTGGAGCAGTGCACACACAGCAGTGCACACACACACACACACACTCACTGTGAATACACACGGAGCAGTGCACACACACTCACTGTGAATACACACCGGAGCAGTGCACACACACACAGCAGTGAATACACACCCGGAGCAGTGCACACACACAGTGAACACACACCCGGAGCAGTGCACACACAGGGCTGTAACACCATTTAGTTAAACTAAAATTTTATTCTAAATATGTCCCTTATTTTGTATACACACAATAAATATTATATATATAATACACTTAGGTCCATTTATTTGGACACTGACACAATTTTCATAATTTTGCCTCTGTATGCCACCAGAATGGAATTCAAATAAAACACTCAAGATGAAATTGAAGTGTAGACTTTAAGCTCTGATTCAAGGGGTTGAACAAAACTTTAACATAAAAATCTTAGGAATTACAACCATTTGTAGACACCGTTCCCCCATTTTCAGGAGCTCAAATGTAATTGGAATAATAAATATAATCATAAATAAAATTGTTGAGAATCCTTTGCAGGCAATGACTGGCTTTAGTCTGGACTCATGGACATCAGCAGAGATCGGGTTTCTTCTTTGTGATGCTTTGCCAGGTCTTTACTGTACCTGACTTCAGTTGTTGTTTGTTGCTGGCTCTTTCTGCCTTTAGTTTTGTCTTTAGCGAGTGAAATGCAGCTCAATCGGGTTGAGATCAGGAGATTGACTCGGCCATTGCAGAATATTCCACTTTTTTACCTCCTGAATTGCTTTTGCTGTATGTTTTGGGTCATCGTCCTTTTGTACTATGAAGTGCTGCCCGATCAGCTTTGCTGCATTTGACTGAATCTGTGCAGAGAGTATATCTCTATATGTAACGGAGGCCAGAGAGTAGGTGCTGTGCAGGTAGACCTCACTCCCTGATCTCAAGAGACACACTAGCGACTGTGCAGTCATTTAGCCTCCTGGTTAGCGTTTGCCTCCCACGCAGGAGATCGAGGGTTCGAGACCAGCAAGGCAAGCAGGGACCCATTACATATAGACTTCAGAATTGATCCGGCTGCTTCCGTCTCATCATCAGAGCCACTGGAAGCCAAGCCATGCCATCACTCTTCTCCATGTTTCACAGATGATGCTTTGATCATGAGCTGTTCCAAGCCTTCTCCATACTTTTTTCTCCCCGTCATTCTGGTACAGGTTGATCTTAATTTCAGCCGTCCAAAGAATGATTTTCCAGAAGTGGTCTGACTTTTTTTTTGATGTTTTTTTGGCAAAGTCTAATCTGGGCTTGTGGTGAAGCCTCTGTATTTGCTCTGGTGAAGTCTTCTCTTGACTGTAGACTTCTACAGTGACACGTCTGCCTCCTGGAGAGTGTTCTTCTCTTGGCTGGATGATGTGAAAGGGTTTTTCTTCACCATGGAGAGGATTCTCCGATCACCCACCACTGTTGTCCTCCGTGGACGTCTAGGTCTTTTTATGTTTCGTAACTCACCAGTGCGATGATTTTCTCTCAGAATGTACCAAACTGTTGATTTGGCGGCTCCTAATGTTCCTGCTATCTCTCTGATGAATCTAAGTGTAACCCCCCCGGGTCCGCACCATCACACCGAGCGGGTCTCAAACCCGGGATTCCGGCGCGGGAGGCGGGCGCTCTACCAAAGAGTTAGAGCCTCTAGCGTCAGTCGCTAGCGCGCCTCTTTTTGAGGTCAGGGGAGTGAGGTTTACACACAGCCCTTACTGGCATACATTACACTCACCCCCCGAAACCTCACTCCCGTGCGGGTCACGGCACCAATGTTACACCCCCTCCCGGGTCCATACCACCACAACTCGTTAGTGTTCCGAGCGGGTCTCGAACCCGGGATTCCAGCACGGGAGGCAGGTTTAGGGGGGTGAGTGTAACGGATGTATGCCAGTAAGGGCTGTGTGTAAACCTCACTCCCCTGACCTCAAACAGAGGCGCTCTAGCGACTGACGCTAGAGACTGTAGCCTTTAGCCTCCTTGGTAGAGCGCCAACCTCCCGTGCCGGCATCCCGGGTTCGAGACCTGCTCTGTGTGATAGTGCGGACCCGGGGGGGTTACATAAGCAACAGCTTCCAAATGCAAATGTTGCACTTAAAATCAACTCCAGAGCGTTACTTGATTAATCAATGTAGAAATAACGAAGGAATAGACAACGGCTGTCCATGAAACTGTCAACTGTCCAATTACTTATAGTCCCTTGAAAAAGGGGGGAGGTACATATTAAAGAGCTGTAAGAAAGTTAATTCTTTAACTTTTCCTCCATTTGTGATGTGAATATGTTCAGAGTGTTTAGAGTGAGCAACCTAAGCCCATATTCACTATATAACTGTAATGTCAATATATTTTGGTCAGCAGCTAAAATAATACAACATTTTGCCTGTGTCCAAATAGATACGGACCTTACTGTATATAAATTCACAATAAATAAACAAATCACACTAATCTGAATATTGAAGAAGACGCATCCCCATACGATGGTCCTCCAATATCCATGTTGGGTTGTGGTCTAGTTATTTTGAGCCCAAGCTGGGGAAACATGATTTACTGGTTTTTAAACGAAATGATAAATACACATTTTCAAGTACAAATGGCACTGCTGATGAGTGACGCAGGTTTCAGGTGAGTTTGAAATACAAAAGGACATTCTCAGGCTTGTAATAATAATAAAAAATGAGCAAATTCATCATAATGAGCAAAATTCTATCACAAATAAACCAGCAATTAAATGATCATAATACAGTTTTCAGTTGTCATTGTAAATCATTATTTCCACTTGGTCATTTTACTTCATTTCAACATTCACAGGTATGAAATATGATTGGTTTCTAGTGAAGGTTAAGCCCGTCTGTCTCGGTCTCGTGTGAAAATGACCTGATTTCGCTCCTGCGGTGGCAGATGATGCTCCAGGGTTGACTGTGGGAGTCAGCTGATTGCGGAGGGACACGTGATGTGTATCAGAGTGTGATAAAGCACAAACCCCTTTACTACATCAACAGCAGCTGCTTATATTCCCACAAAACTCTGAATCATACCGCGGCGCTCATGCTGATGTGTGCGGGAGAGAATGTCAAACTCACCTGAGAGAACTGACAGCATCCGGATTGAAAGCATTGAGAGAAACCATAAGAGATACAGTCATTTCCATCATTTATCATATGTGGGGGGGAGACCGGTGCCTGCTCACACACTTCTACAAAGTCTTGCCTTCTTTTGAATAAGAAGCATTTAGTGACAAGCAAATAGATTAAACATTTGATCAAATTATTGAGATATATTGAGTCAGAATGTTATATATATACTATAGTGGTTAAGGGCAAATGTAACACTTGAAAACAGCCAATTTATCTCAAATAAATATCATTACCTTAATGGTTATAAACAGTACTTAAATTGACCAGCTGCTCGTTATAGTTGACTAAAACTATAAACATCAAAAACCTCTTTGCTTGAATTAAATAAACCAATTATATACAATATATTTAAACGATTCAATATTTTAATAGTCATACAATTTGTATTTCATACAGTATCTCACAGAAGTGAGTACACCCCTCACATTTTTGTAAATATATTATTATATATTTTCATGTGACAACACTGAAGAAATGACACTTTGCTACAATGTAATGTAGTGAGTGTACAGCTTGTATAACAGTGTAAATTTATTGTTCACTTAAAATAACTCAACATACAGCCATTAATGTCTAATCCGCTGACCACAAAAGTGAGTACACCCCTAAGTGAAAATGTCCAAATTGGGCCCAATTAGCCATTTTCTCTCCCCGGTGTCATGTAACTCGTTAGTGTTACAAGGTTTCAGGTGTGAATGGGTCTCAGGTGTGTTAAATTTGGTGCTATCGCTCTCAATCTCCCATACTGGTCACTGGAAGTTCAACATGGCACCTCTGGTGAACTCCATGTCCAAGAGGGTTAAGGCAGTGCTGGAAAATAATGGTGGCCACACAAAATATTGACATTTTGGGCACAATTTGGACATTTTCACTTAGGGGTGTACTCACTTTTGTGGCCAGCGGTTTAGACATTAATGGCTGTGTGTCGAGTTATTTTAAGTGAACAGTAAATTTACACTGTTATACAAGCTGTACACTCACTACTTTACATTGTAGCAAAGTGTCATTTCTTCAGTGTTGTCACATGAAAAGATACAATAATATATTTACAAAAATGTGAGGGGTGCACTCACTTCTGTGAGATACTGTAGCTAGTACAATTTCCCCTCAGTGAAACCCTACAAGCACGAGATTAAAATGAATGTAAATTAAAACTTCAGACAGCAGAGAATATACAGGACATTCGAGAATTAGAAACTTTAATGCATCAAAATTATTTTATTGGTGAAATGACCTCACATGATTTCCACCGATCTAGAGAACTCTACTGAGCATGTGCAGTATAAGTGATACACTGGTTTGATTACAATTGAATACATTCTCACAGTCAGTGTTAGAGATTGACAACAGTGTTTGCAACTCTCGAATTGTCTCGTTCTCACAACAGGAGCAAGACTAAACTATGGTCTGTATGAATGAACGATTTTTTAAATCTTTGACACCAGTCCAAAATCCAAATCAAGCCTAAAATCCCATTTAGGTAATAATAAACTAGACTCATGCTCAAAATTGAGTAGTGAATCGTGATCATATCTACATTTCAGGTGTCACGCTGGTTTATACCCAAACTGTGTGTGAAAGTAACAATGTTTAACACTGTAACAGGACTGATGAATGCCTTCTGCTGCTGAAGCTCGATTCAGTCCTCTGTGTAACGAGAACAGAAGCGGACAAAAGCGAAACTGAAGCGGACTGAGCAGAATTGAGTGTGAACAGCAGAAGGAACGGCTCTCGTCAGGATGTTGAGAGGTCTGCGTCTCTAACGGCTCTTCAACAGCCTGCTGACCTGAAAAGACCAGCAGCTCGACATCATACGAGAAGACAGACACTGGCAGAGAGCGAACAGGACGGCTCCGGATAATTTTATCACTGTCCTAGTTCTCCTCTCACTTCCCAGTGAGACGAATGACCCAGCTCATCCTGCTCTAGGATTACAGTAACACTTCACTTACCACACACACACACAAGATCTGTCAGATGAAGAGCAGAAACTACAGGAAGACGAGTAAAGCTAGGGGGCTATGGACCGTTGTCATGGAGTTGCTAAAGTGTTGTGGGTGCCAGCATTACCAGGGCATTACTATGCAGCTGCTAAAATGTAGTGAATGTTATTAGGATGTTTCTATGTGGTTTCTAAAGAGAGGCTGCAATGTGTTTCCAGGCTTCTAGAATGTTGGGTGGTTGCTAGGGTGTTGCTATGCAGCTGCTACAGTGCTGTGAGGGGTTACTATGTAGATTGTGGATGCTAAGGAGTGACTGGAATGTGTTGCCAGGCTTCTCGAATGTTTGGTGGTTGCCAGGGCATTGCTAGGCAGCTGCTAAAATGTTGTGAATTGTTGTTAGGTAGTGATTCGACACCGAGGCTTCGATGCTTGTAGCAAAAAAACTTAACATCTCACATTGAAGCACTGTATCAGAGCTTGATTAGTTTTGCCAAAAGCACGTGATCTATGACGTCCGAAGCTTCATTCGCCTGAAAACCACGTGACTGCTTCATATCTGGTTCAAACTAAGCGAACCTCAGCACCGTTTCCTTTACATTATAATGCGTTAGCATTGTTTTCTTTTTATCCTAATTTATATTTTAAGGTCAAATTAACTTTGCCAATGAAATAACAGTCTAATGTGAATGTGTAGCTAGGCTTCTAGAATGTTGGGTGGTTGCTAGGGTGTTGCTATGCAGCTGCTACAGTGCTGTGAGTGGTTGTTAGGATGTAGCTATGGATGTAGCTGTGTGGATACTAAGGAGTGTATGGAAGGTGTAGCTAGGCTTCTAGAATGTTTGCCAGGATGCAGCTGTTAACGTTTTGTCAGTATCAGGATTGTCAGAGTGTTGCTATGCAGCTTTAATGTAACGTGTCACAAGGCTTCTAGAAAGTTGTTTGGCTGCCAGGGTGGTTGGTTTGCAGCTGCTAATGTGCTATGTGGTTGCTAAGGAACTGCTTCAATGTGTTGCCAGGCTGTTACAATTTTGGGTGGTTGCCGCTGCGAAGCAGATACTAAATTGTTGTGAGTGAGGGTTACCGGGGTGCTGCTATGCAGCTTCAATGCTTTGCCAAGCTGCTAGAATATTGGGAGGTTGCCAGGGTGTTGCTATGCAGCTTCTAATGTGCTCTGAGTGGTTGATAGAACGTTGTTATGTGGTTGCTAAGCAGTGGCTTCAATGGATTGCCATAATGCTAGAATGTTGGTTGTTGCCAGGGTGTTGCTATGCAGCTTTAATGTTCTGCCTGTCTTCTAGAATGTTGGGTGGTTGCCAGGGTGTTGCTATGCAGCTTTAATGTTCTGCCTGTCATTTAGAATGTTGGGTGGTTGCCAGGGTGTTGCTATGCAGCTTTAATGTACTGCCTGTCTTGTAGAATGTTGGGTGGTTGCCAGGGTGTTGCTATGCAGCTTTAATGTACTGCCTGTCTTCTAGAATGTTGGGTGGTTGCCAGGGTGTTGCTATGCAGCTTTAATGTTCTGCCTGTCTTGTAGAATGTTGGGTGGTTGCCAGGGTGTTGCTATGCAGCTTTAATGTACTGCCTGTCTTGTAGAATGTTGGGTGGTTGCCAGGGTGTTGCTATGCAGCTTTAATGTACTGCCTGTCTTGTAGAATGTTGGGTGGTTGCCAGGGTGTTGCTATGCAGCTTTAATGTACTGCCTGTCTTGTAGAATGTTGGGTGGTTGCCAGGGTGTTTCCATGCAGTTGCTTTGGCGTTCTAAATGTTTTCCCGGCCATTTCTGTATGGTTTCTAAGATGCCCGATGTTGCGAGTTAATGCCTGGGCAAAGTAATGTGGTTGAAAAGGTGTTCATCACTCTTATACGGTTGCTCAGGCTTTTCAAAGCAGTTGCTAGCATTTTGTGGGTACTTGCGAGCAGTTTTGGCAATTAACTGGTGCCTGAGGCCAGCAAAATTAACAAAAAATGTAACCAAATTCAAGATACAGGGCAAAAAATATCACCTGCACAACCTGTTTATGTATTGAATATGTATACATAATAAACGATGTCACACCTGAGGCGCTGCGATACTGAGAGCGGCAGTGCTCAGCTCCATCTTGTCCTGTGATTTGTCTCTGGCCAGACGCACAGCTTCCTTCAACTCTTTAAAACGCTCCGCAAACTGCAACAAAAACACACAGAGCTGTATTATATAAGAGGTGATGCAAGTATGTGCAAACATGTCTATGTAAAACTATATTATGTTGGTTTTTTCCACCTTCTTGATTTAATTTGAAGCATTTGCATTCATGTACTTGCACAGAGACAATGCATTGTGTAATTTCTCTATAAATGGGCCATTAAAGGCATTTAATTATTTTGTAAGGCCTTTCTCTGAAAGCTTGTAAAACAAGCTGCTCAGATTTATCCCTGTGACGTAGAAAGGGGATCTTATTATAATATTACCGCCCCTTATTCTGCAAGTTTCCACCCACGGCGCCACCATTGTGTTTTTGCAAGCGGTGCACCAGATCTAACGCCATGGCGAACGTTCGAGTAAAGCATGCTCACTGTTCTGTCTTCGGCTGCAGAGATGACCACAGGACACAGAATACAAAAGATTGGTGGATTTGTTGATTTATTTACTGTATTTACAGATCTAATATAAACATGTGATTTCTTTGCCAGCTGTTTATCTTCACAGACATGTTTTTGACACTTTTGGCTTTTATCCAAAGCGACTTACAATGCATTCAGGTTATACATTTGTATTGTCAGTATGTGTGTTTCCTGGGAATCGAACCCACAACCTTTGCGCTGCTAACGTAATGCTCTAACACTGAGCCACTGGAACTATATATGGTTTAATATGGTTTAAAATGCATGATTTAAGCAATAGATATTATAATCAAAACAAAAACATGTTTTTTTTAGCAGAATATCCGAGGGACGAGCTGTAAAGACACGTCCCAATTCTGAAAAAGGGGGTGAGGAGCAACAGCTAATTTGCACAAACTCTCCGTCTAAAAGTGTGTGTTTGATCACAAACTCTCCGTCTAAAAGTGTGTGTTCGATCACAAACTCTCCGTCTAAAAGTGTGTGTTTGATCACAAACTCTCCGTCTAAAAGTGTGTGTTTGATCACAAACTCTCCGTCTAAAAGTGTGTGTTTGATCACAAACTCTCCGTCTAAAAGTGTGTGTTTGATCACAAACTCTCCGTCTAAAAGTGTGTGTTGATCACAAACTCTCCGTCTAAAAGTGTGTGTTTGATCACAAACTCTCCGTCTAAAAGTGTGTGTTTGATCACAAACTCTCCGTCTAAAAGTGTGTGTTTGATCACAAACTCTCCGTCTAAAAGTGTGTGTTTGATCACAAACTCTCCGTCTAAAAGTGTGTGTTTGATCACAAACTCTCCGTCTAAAAGTGTGTGTTTGATCACAAACTCTCCGTCTAAAAGTGTGTGTTTGATCACAAACTCTCCGTCTAAAAGTGTGTGTTTGATCACAAACTCTCCGTCTAAAAGTGTGTTTGATCACAAACTCTCCGTCTAAAAGTGTGTGTTTGATCACAAACTCTCCGTCTAAAAGTGTGTGTTTGATCACAAACTCTCCGTCTAAAAGTGTGTGTTTGATCACAAACTCTCCGTCTAAAAGTGTGTGTTTGATCACAAACTCTCCGTCTAAAAGTGTGTGTTTGATCACAAACTCTCCGTCTAAAAGTGTGTGTTTGATCACAAACTCTCCGTCTAAAAGTGTGTGTTTGATCACAAACTCTCCGTCTAAAAGTGTGTGTTTGATCACAAACTCTCCGTCTAAAAGTGTGTGTTTGATCACAAACTCTCCGTCTAAAAGTGTGTTTGATCACAAACTCTCCGTCTAAAAGTGCGTGTCTGTCGATTGCGTGGGTTTTAGTGATGTTTTCTCTCGTCAGAGAAACGCGGGACTGTTGTGCAAAGCAGCAATGTAACGTTAGCGTGTGATTTTTAAACACGTTTCAATTAAGATCATGGTTGCAAATATATATATAAGTTACAGGACTGTGTAGAGCACAAAACAAGACTGTCGTAATTTTAAATCAATGATTAAGCTGTAAATACTCTCTGGATGATCTGGATCAGTGTGTTCTGGTACCGCTTGGTTTCAAGTAAGCTCATGAAAATACTTGGTTTTGAGGGGTATCTACACCTTGCTCTTACCCCTACCCCTCGATCAAAACCAGAACTACCCCTTACTCTCACGTGAACGCGCACAACTCAGGGGAAGGGGTAAGACAGAGAAATGGGATTCACCCTTATATTGCATATAGTAAAAAGAGGCACAATAGGTCTCCTTTAAAGAAGACGGTATTGTCCTGACGTTCACACCTGGTGCAGCTGTTGCTCCGTGGCGAATCCAAGGCCATAGACGGTGTTCGCTCTGCTGTCCGCCCACTGACCGAACTTCTGAGACGTCTTAGTGAACGTCATGTTGGGGCTGATTGTGCTGTTGATGATCGCCTGCCAAACGAGAGGACGTCAATCGAAGACAATTCTGAATAAGCACTCATCTAAAAAGAACACAAAACCAGATTTCGATGGTACCCATTGACTTCCATAGTACAGACAAATGAAAGTCAATGGCTACCATCAACTGTTTGGTAACCAACATCGTTTAAAATACCTTTTTTTGTGTGTTTAACAGAAGAAAGAAACTCATACAGGTTTGGAACAACATGAGAGTGAGTTAAATACGATCGCTTTCATTTTTTGGTGGGCTATCCCTTTCACTTAAAGAAATAAATGTCATAAAATTGTGCAACGTGCAAAAATACCAGAAAGTTTTGTGATGCAACTATCCGTAAAGCACTGTTTACATGGAACAAAACAAGCATTATTCCCACCTCAGCGGGATGATCTAGAACCATTACGGCTCAAATAACATCTATTTTTAACCACAACACCTGACCTCAAATAGATTAAGAACAATACTGTAAACATGATTTATGCAAACTGTTGATGCTGTTTGACCCCTGAGAGAGTGTAAAACATGACATCTAATAACTGTGAGAGATGTGATGATAAACACTTCATAAGATATGTTGAATGTATCTGAAATATCTGAAATGAACCATGCTATTTTTATCTGAACAAACCAATAAAGCTGCACAAAGATGACCACAACACTTCAAGCCATCATGATGAAGCAATAATACAACTTTAGAGACCAATAGAGTCTTTAAAATCAAGTCTTTTATCTTCTTCATCATTTATGCAATAAAACTGTAAAATATTACATTGTAAAAAAAGCTCTTTTCTATGTGAATATATTATAAAATGTAATTTATGTCTGTGAAGCGCAGCTATATTTTCAGCATCATTTCTCCAGTCTTCAGTGTCACATGATCTTCAGAAATCATAATAATATACTGCTCAAGATACATTTCTGATTATTATCAATGTTGAAAACAGTCGTGCTGCACAATATTTCAGTGGAAACTGATACATTTTATTTTCAGGATTCACAGATGAATAGAAAGAGCAAAAGAAAAGCATTTATTTGAAATATAAATATTTAGTGATTTTATGTCTTTGTCACTTTTGATCAATTTAATCGGTCACTGCTGAATTAAAGTAGGTTATTAGTATCTTTACTGGCCACAAACTTTAATGTATTGTAGATAGACATTATCTTTCAGGATTCCCGGACCAATGTAATCCTTTAATTTAATTCAATGCATCCTAGCTGAACGCGCGCACGCACACACACGCGCACGCACACGCGCACACACACACACACACACACACACACACAGCCTGTTAAGATAATAAATAATGCTGTTAACAGATTTGTTATATCATATTGGAGTTTCCCAGAAGAGGTCATCCCCCATGATTCAGCTGTTGCAGCTCTTCTTCTTTGTGTTGAGGATAATCTGCTCCGTTCAGGAGTTTAATATCATTGTGCGAGAAGATGAAACAGCTAACAGTTCAGAGAGGTGAAGTTAAATACCAATGCGTGAGGTGTGTTTGTTTACACTTAAAATCAGCATATTATTATGATTTCTGAAGATCATGTGACTCTGAAGACTGGAGTAATGATGCTGAAAATACAGCTGCGCATCACAGAAATAAATTACAGTTTAACAGATTCACACGACATTGAATTGTAATAATATTTCACAATATTACTGTATTTTTCATCAAACTAAATGAAGTCTGGATCATCTTCATGAGCATCAAGATACAAAGCTGCACAATAATCTTTAGCCAAACAAATGCCTGTAATATTATTGAGCCTCTTCATTTTCAGCCTCACGGAGAAGGATTGCGAGTGTTTCTGTCTCTCATAAACATCTGAATAATAACACGGCCATGAACCATAGAGCAATATTAATAGAGCAAAACCGTTACTGGCACATTTGAATGTGTGTGTGTTCATTCATTCAATCAGCCGTTTCCTCACAAACACACACACTACTGCTCAAAAGTTTAGAGTTCGAAAGAAATTAAAACTTTTATTCATCAAGAACGCATTAAAATGATCAAAAGTGACAGCAAAGACATTTATAATGTTAGAAATTCTGTTCTTATGAACTTTCTATTCATTAAAGAATCATGAAAATCACGATTTCTACAAACATATTCAGCAGCACAACATAATCAGACACGTTTCTTATATATCGGAATATTATTATGATTTCTGAAGATCATGTGACACTGAAGACTGGAGAAATGATGCTGAAAATACAGCTTTAATCACAGGAATAAATTACAGTTTAACAGATTCACATAGAAAAATCTGATTTTGATTTGTAATAATATTTCACAATATTAATCTTTTTCCTGGAATTTTAATCAAATAAATGTAGCCTCGGGGAGCACAGTGGAGACTTTTCTCAAAACACATTTTTTTCTTGATAATTCCAAACCTCTAGAAGCTCATTTCCTCAACGGAATAAAAAAAAGGTCATTGTGAATTTTTTATCTCAGAATTCTGAATTTACATCTTGCAATTAGTATTTTTTTTCTCAGAATTGTAAGATATAAACAGCATTTTGACTTTTTTTACTAACAATTCTAAGTTCATATCTCGCAATTGTCCCCCCTCAGAATTGATAGATATAAACTCAGAATTCTGAGTTAATATCTCACGATTCTATGTTTATGGAATTGTGAGATAAAGCAGCAAATACCTTTTGCTTAACAATATTTTTGATCCCGTGTCAGAAACAAGCGTCCGTATTAACCTGAACCGCACATACAAGCTGTCATTGGTCACTTCACATGTCAATCAGAAGCTGTCTAAGTGGGCGGTGCTTGACCAGAACAATCTGTTTCTCTGAGACTCAAGGTCGTCTTTCCTCCTTCGATCGGTTAGACAGCTCTCTCTGATATCAGGTGTTAAGCTCTTAACCTTCACTCCAGCGTAAATCCTCTCGCGGGGAGTATTCGTTCGGCTCTAATCACATGGACTCAATAATCACCATCTGAAAGCTTGTAGCTGAGAGAGCTGTTTATTGTGTTACGCCGCAGCAGTCAGGTGGATTTCCTGGCATGCTGCACGGATGATAACCACGAGAGGCTTTCTGCTAAACCTACAGCACGCTGCTGGTGTGCAGTCTGTGCAACATGAGTACAGTACGCACATGCTCTGAATAGCATGATGACACACATTTGATCAAATATGCAATAAACAAGCAGAGAACAGTAACAGTTTCGCACTTTATTTCAAATTCCATTTCCAGTGTGAATACAAAAGCACAATCTCCCTCTTGACTCAATAATTACTGTTATAATTAGGTCTAAATGTCAAATTACTACTCAGTGATATTATCAATTTAACTGCACTGACACTATTTTCATAACTGATGAAATTATTCAATGGATTATAGAACTGAATGACATCATTTACTTCTGTAGAGCTTTACATCTGAAATTGAACTTGTTTCAGTGATGTTTTAATATCACTGAGATAATATTACCATTTTGAAATCATATTTTGAATTGTTTATATTTTCCATTTTAGTTTCAGTTTTAGAAATTTCGCTGCTTTTTGTCATTTTTAGTAGTAGTTGTTTTATATATACGTGTATATAATTTGTTATTCATTTTTAATTTTAGTTATTTTAGAACATCAAGTTAAACTAAATTAAAAGGAGAAATGTTGCCTTAAATACTTTTATGTATTTTGATTTCAGTTAACATTTATTTTATTTGAAGTAATGGAAATGTTATTTAATGGTTTTAATTTTAGTTAATTATAATGACCCTGGTTTGTTTCATTAATAATCACATTTGCAACATTGGCACAGTTATTGAACTGAATTGATCTGAATTATGACAATTGTTTTCAGTAGAGCTGCTTTACAGCTGAAATATAATTTTCTTTATAATTCATTAATTTTAAAACATTCAGTTGCTTTGAAACTGTATTGTAAAGAAATGCACTTTGAATGCAATGCAAGTTGCTTTTGATAAAAGCATCTAACAAATGCATAAATGTATGTGGCCTACTATATTGCTATTGTCCTTTTACTAATTTTTGCAATTTAAATGTACATTTTGAATATGCAAAATAAAGACAACATTTACAAATACACAGATTTCTAGCCGCTCACCTTGGTCCCGCCCACGCTGATGATGCGGTAGGCGTGTCTGTTGGCGTCGTAGAAGAAGGAGACGGTGACCGCATGCTTGCTGGCCGGGATCCAGTTGCGTTTGGTGCCGGGATCGATCTGGAACACATGAGCTCGAGTGCTGAAGATGGGCTGTTCCCTACGACACACAAACACACAAAACAACACGACTGAATTCAGATCAGATCCATACACTGACACACAAACACAGAAAACAACACGACTGAATTCAGATCAGATCCATACACTGACACACAAACACACAAAACAACACGACTGAATTCAGCTCAGATCCATACACTGACACACAAACACAGAAAACAACACGACTGAATTCAGCTCAGATCCATACACTGACACACAAACACAGAACACAACACGACTGAATTCAGATCAGATCCATACACTGACACACAAACACAGAACACAACACGACTGAATTCAGATCAGATCCATACACCGACACACAAACACACAAAACAACACGACTGAATTCAGCTCAGATCCATACACTGACACACAAACACAGAACACAACACGACTGAATTCAGATCAGATCCATACACTGACACACAAACACAGAACACAACACGACTGAATTCAGCTCAGATCCATACACTGACACACAAACACAGAACACAACACGACTGAATTCAGTTCAGATCCATACACTGACACACAAACACAGAACACAACACGACTGAATTCAGCTCAGATCATACACTGACACACAAACACAGAACACAACACGACTGAATTCAGATCAGATCATACACTGACACACAAACACAGAACACAACACGACTGAATTCAGTTCAGATCCATACACTGACACACAAACACAGAACACAACACGACTGAATTCAGATCAGATCCATACACTGACACACAAACACAGAACACAACACGACTGAATTCAGATCAGATCCATACACCGACACGCAAACACAGAACACAACACGACTGAATTCAGATCAGATCCATACACTGACACGCAAACACAGAACACAACACGACTGAATTCAGCTCAGATCCATACACTGACACGCAAACACAGAACACAACACGACTGAATTCAGTTCAGATCCATACACTGACACACAAACACAGAACACAACACGACTGAATTCAGATCAGATCACACACTGACACACAAACACAGAACACAACACGACTGAATTCAGTTCAGATCCATACACTGACACACAAACACAGAACACAACGACTGAATTCAGCTCAGATCATACACTGACACACAAACACAGAACACAACGACTGAATTCAGCTCAGATCCATACACTGACACACAAACACAGAACACAACGACTGAATTCAGATCAGATCCATACACTGACACGCAAACACAGAACACAACACGACTGAATTCAGTTCAGATCCATACACTGACACACAAACACAGAACACAACACGACTGAATTCAGCTCAGAACCATACACTGACACACAAACACAGAACACAACACGACTGAATTCAGATCAGATCATACACTGACACACAAACACAGAACACAACACGACTGAATTCAGCTCAGATCCATACACTGACACACAAACACAGAACACAACACGACTGAATTCAGCTCAGATCCATACACTGACACACAAACACAGAACACAACACGACTGAATTCAGCTCAGATCCATACACTGACACACAAACACAGAACACAACACGACTGAATTCAGATCAGATCCATACACTGACACACAAACACAGAACACAACACGACTGAATTCAGTTCAGATCCATACACTGACACACAAACACAGAACACAACACGACTGAATTCAGATCAGATCCATACACTGACACACAAACACAGAACACAGAACACAACACGACTGAATTCAGATCAGATCCATACACTGACACACAAACACAGAACACAACACGACTGAATTCAGTTCAGATCCATACACTGACACACAAACACAGAACACAACACGACTGAATTCAGATCAGATCCATACACTGACACACAAACACAGAACACAACACGACTGAATTCAGATCAGATCCATACACTGACACACAAACACAGAACACAACACGACTGAATTCAGATCAGATCCATACACTGACACACAAACACAGAACACAACACGACTGAATTCAGTTCAGATCCATACACTGACACACAAACACAGAACACAACACGACTGAATTCAGCTCAGATCCATACACTGACACACAAACACAGAACACAACACGACTGAATTCAGTTCAGATCCATACACTGACACACAAACACAGAACACAACACGACTGAATTCAGCTCAGATCCATACACTGACACACAAACACAGAACACAACACGACTGAATTCAGCTCAGATCCATACACTGACACACAAACACAGAACACAACACGACTGAATTCAGATCAGATCCATACACTGACACACAAACACAGAACACAACACGACTGAATTCAGTTCAGATCCATACACTGACACACAAACACAGAACACAACACGACTGAATTCAGCTCAGATCCATACACTGACACACAAACACAGAACACAACACGACTGAATTCAGCTCAGATCATACACTGACACACAAACACAGAACACAACACGACTGAATTCAGCTCAGATCCATACACTGACACACAAACACAGAACACAACACGACTGAATTCAGCTCAGATCCATACACTGACACACAAACACAGAACACAACACGACTGAATTCAGATCAGATCCATACACTGACACACAAACACAGAACACAACACGACTGAATTCAGTTCAGATCCATACACTGACACACAAACACAGAACACAACACGACTGAATTCAGCTCAGATCCATACACTGACACACAAACACAGAACACAACAATTCAGCTCAGATCATACACTGACACACAAACACAGAACACAACACGACTGAATTCAGATCAGATCCATACACTGACACACAAACACAGAACACAACACGACTGAATTCAGATCAGATCCATACACCGACACACAAACACAGAACACAGAACACAACACGACTGAATTCAGATCAGATCCATACACTGACACACAAACACAGAACACAACACAACTGAATTCAGTTCAGATCCATACACTGACACACAAACACAGAACACAACACGACTGAATTCAGCTCAGATCCATACACTGACACACAAACACAGAACACAACACGACTGAATTCAGCTCAGATCATACACTGACACACAAACACAGAACACAACACGACTGAATTCAGTTCAGATCCATACACTGACACACAAACACAGAACACAACACGACTGAATTCAGCTCAGATCCATACACTGACACACAAACACAGAACACAACACGACTGAATTCAGCTCAGATCCATACACTGACACACAAACACAGAACACAACACGACTGAATTCAGCTCAGAACCATACACTGACACACAAACACAGAACACAACACGACTGAATTCAGTTCAGATCCATACACTGACACACAAACACAGAACACAACACGACTGAATTCAGCTCAGAACCATACACTGACACACAAACACAGAACACAGAACACAACACGACTGAATTCAGCTCAGATCCATACACTGACACACAAACACAGAACACAACACGAATGAATTCAGTTCAGATCCATACACTGACACACAAAACAACACGACTGAATTCAGCTCAGATCATACACTGACACACAAACACAGAACACAACACGACGGAATTCAGATCAGATCATACACCGACACACAAACACAGAACACAACACGACTGAATTCAGATCAGATCATACACTGACACACAAACACAGAACACAACACGACTGAATTCAGCTCAGATCCATACACTGACACACAAACACAGAACACAACACGACTGAATTCAGTTCAGATCCATACACTGACACACAAACACAGAACACAACACGACTGAATTCAGCTCAGACCCATACATTGACACACAAACACAGAACACAACACGACTGAATTCAGCTCAGATCCATACACTGACACACAAACACAGAACACAACACGACTGAATTCAGCTCAGATCCATACACTGACACACAAACACAGAACACAACACGACTGAATTCAGATCAGATCATACACTGACACACAAACACAGAACACAACTGAATTCAGATCAGATCCATACACTGACACACAAACACAGAACACAACACGACTGAATTCAGCTCAGATCATACACTGACACACAAACACAGAACACAACACGACTGAATTCAGATCAGATCCATACACTGACACACAAACACAGAACACAACACGACTGAATTCAGATCAGATCCATACACTGACACACAAACACAGAACACAACACGACTGAATTCAGTTCAGATCCATACACTGACACACAAACACAGAACACAACACGACTGAATTCAGATCAGATCCATACACTGACACACAAACACAGAACACAACACGACTGAATTCAGCTCAGATCATACACTGACACACAAACACAGAACAACACGACTGAATTCAGATCAGTATCATACACCGACACACAAACACAGAACACAACACGACTGAATTCAGTTCAGATCCATACACTGACACACAAACACAGAACACAACACGACTGAATTCAGATCAGATCCATACACTGACACACAAACACAGAACACAACACGACTGAATTCAGCTCAGATCATACACTGACACACAAACACAGAACACAACACGACTGAATTCAGATCAGATCCATACACTGACACACAAACACAGAACACAACACGACTGAATTCAGATCAGATCCATACACTGACACACAAACACAGAACACAACACGACTGAATTCAGATCAGATCCATACACTGACACACAAACACAGAACACAACACAACTGAATTCAGTTCAGATCCATACACTGACACACAAACACAGAACACAACACGACTGAATTCAGCTCAGATCCATACACTGACACACAAACACAGAACACAACACGACTGAATTCAGCTCAGATCATACACTGACACACAAACACAGAACACAACACGACTGAATTCAGTTCAGATCCATACACTGACACACAAACACAGAACACAACACGACTGAATTCAGCTCAGATCCATACACTGACACACAAACACAGAACACAACACGACTGAATTCAGCTCAGATCATACACTGACACACAAACACAGAACACAACACGACTGAATTCAGATCAGATCCATACACTGACACACAAACACAGAACACAACACGACTGAATTCAGATCAGATCCATACACTGACACACAAACACAGAACACAACACGACTGAATTCAGATCAGATCCATACACTGACACACAAACACAGAACACAACACGACTGAATTCAGTTCAGATCCATACACTGACACACAAACACAGAACACAACACGACTGAATTCAGCTCAGATCCATACACTGACACACAAACACAGAACACAACACGACTGAATTCAGATCAGATCATACACTGACACACAAACACAGAACACAACACGACTGAATTCAGATCAGATCATACACTGACACACAAACACAGAACACAACAAGACTGAATTCAGCTCAGATCCATACACTGACACACAAACACAGAACACAACACGACTGAATTCAGTTCAGATCATACACTGACACACAAACACAGAACACAACACGACTGAATTCAGCTCAGATCATACACTGACACACAAACACAGAACACAACACGACTGAATTCAGCTCAGATCCATACACTGACACACAAACACAGAACACAACACGACTGAATTCAGATCAGATCATACACTGACACACAAACACAGAAAACAACACGACTGAATTCAGATCAGATCATACACTGACACACAAACACAGAAAACAACACGACTGAATTCAGATCAGATCCATACACTGACACACAAACACAGAACACAACACGACTGAATTCAGATCAGATCCATACACTGACACACAAACACAGAACACAACACGACTGAATTCAGATCAGATCCATACACTGACACACAAACACAGAACACGACTGAATTCAGATCAGATCCATACACTGACACACAAACACAGAACACAACACGACTGGAGTCAATTCAGATCAGATCCATACACGACACACAAACACAGAACACAACACGACTGAATTCAGTTCAGATCCATACACTGACACACAAACACAGAACACACACGACTGAATTCAGATCAGATCCATACACACCGACACACAAACACAGAACACAACACGACTGAATTCAGATCAGATCCATACACGACACACAAACACAGAACACAACACGACTGAATTCAGCTCAGATCCATACACTGACACACAAACACAGAACACAACACGACTGAATTCAGATCAGATCATACACGACACACAAACACAGAACACAACACGACTGAATTCAGATCAGATCCATACACTGACACACAAACACAGAACACAACACGACTGAATTCAGATCAGATCCATACACTGACACACAAACACAGAACACAACACGACTGAATTCAGATCAGATCCATACACTGACACACAAACACAGAACACAACACGACTGAATTCAGATCAGATCCATACACGACACACAAACACAGAACTGAATTCAGTTCAGATCCATACACTGACACACAAACACAGAACACAACACGACTGAATTCAGATCAGATCCATACACCGACACACAAACACAGAACACAACACGACTGAATTCAGATCAGATCCATACACCGACACACAAACACAGAACACAACACGACTGAATTCAGCTCAGATCCATACACTGACACACAAACACAGAACACAACACGACTGAATTCAGATCAGATCATACACCGACACACAAACACAGAACACAACACGACTGAATTACATATTTAATTAATTGCAGGTTTGCATAATATTCTGAGTTTGCATTTCATGGTTTTAATTCATTTTGATGAATACTGAGATCATGTTCACACAGCGCACTGTTGTCAATAAATGGGAAAGTTTTTTTCCATTTTGTCAAATGGGTTACTTTGAAAAAGTAACTCAGATATTTTCCTGTAAATTAAAAAGTAATGCGTTACTTTACTAGTTACTTGAAAAAGTCATATTACGTAACTCGCGTTACTTGTAATGCGTTACCCCCCCGACACTGTCAAGACCTCACAGTTAACAAACAGAAAACGCCTCAGAATCAAGGAATAAAGAAAAAACATTACTTAACAAATATGTAATATATAGCAGATGAGTACATGACCAGATCATTGTGTGAAACATTCATCTGAAATCAGGAAGAGTATCTGGAAGGATTGGATTTCAGAAATGTAATATGAAATAATCTAATACAATGCATTAGGATGGAAGAGTGGAAAGACGATCCTCTTCCTATCTTCAGAAATGAACACGGATATGACCATTACCGTCCACATCAGTCACATTATACTCTGCTGCGTCTCATAAATCTATCATTGGTTTTTGAGTCATCTGAGAATATGAATACTGACATCAACAATGTCTAGAAGCAGTGTTTGAGGTTTGTGTGACCACAGAAGAAGTAGAAAGAGTCTTGGAGCTCATTTCATTATTCTCCTTTCAGCATGTCATTTATTACAGAAGAGCCGTGAGTCATGAGTGAACGGTGATTTTATGATTATATGAAATACACGCTGAGAGCACGACCCGATCATGAGCGCCTGCAGACGCACACGTCTTTCAGAGAGCGTTCACGTCACAACTCAAATAACGGTTCAATATATCTGGATATCTGAGATGAGCATCGTTACATCCACCAGCAGTCTTGGCAATAGATGCACTTATAAATGCACTTTTTTGTTTAACACATTTGCTATTCACATGTGTTGGTCGTCCTGCTCTTTAGATAGAAATCACATCAGAAAGAAGTCTCTTCTATTCACCAGGGCTGCATTTATTTGACCAAAATACAGTAAACAGCTCTTTTCTATGTGAATATATTAAAAACGTTATTTATTTCTGTGATGCAGCGATGCATTTCAGCATCATTTCTCCAGTCTTCAGTGTCACATGATCTTCAGAAATCATAATAATATACTGATTTACTGCTCAAGAAACATTTCTGATTATTATCAATGTTGTAAACAGTTGTGCTGCACAATATTTTTGGTAGAAACGGAGATACATTTTATTTTCAGGATTCACAGATGAATAGAAAGTTCAAAAGAACAGCATTTATTTGAAATATAAATCTTTTGTACCATTATATAAATGTCTTTACTGTCAGTTTTAATAAATGTAATGCATCCTTG
>CM050422.1:2147131-2229631 GCA_027564155.1 Gymnocypris eckloni scoliostomus
CAGTAAAACAATGCTTTTGGGACATATTGTGATTTCGATATTAATTCAGTTGCATATGTTGAAAGATATTTCGCCATTGTTTGTAAAATAAAAATGAATTCAGAATGTTGAAATGTAATGTAGATTTAAAAAATGAAACCATTGCATGATACCATTTTATATATATACATATATGATTCTTTGTCATGTTGGTTTTTCTATTTTGAAGCTGTTTGAGCATCACAAACTAATTTCACTATTATAAAGACAAAGCCTTTTAAGGTAGCAAAATATAAAAAAGGATGCAGATAATTAGGCCAAAGTGGGTGAAGATAAACATCGTTGTCATTATTTTATCTTTGTTATTAAAAAATGAGAACAAAGACACACATTACAAATACACATAATATACAAATAAAACACTATATAGATCGATTCATATTAAAGAAACTGTATTAAAGTTTTTCAGTCAAGACTAGTGAGTGATTTTTCTCTTTGAGTCAGTTCGGGACCGCGAATAATTTGAGTCAGTTCGGGACCGCGGAGCACGGATCATTTGAGTCAGTTCGGGACCGCGGATCATTTGAGTCAGTTCGGGACCGTGGAGGGCGAATAATTTGAGTCAGTTCGGGACCGCGGAGCACGGATCATTTGAGTCAGTTTGGAACCACGGAGCGCGAATCATTTGAGTCAGCGGATCGCTGGAGCGCCATGAGTCAGTTTGGAACCACGGGATGCGAATCATTTGAGTCAGTCATGGAGCGCGGAGTCAGTTGGAACCACGGAGCGAATCATTTGAGTCAGTTCGGGACCGCTGGAGCATTTGAGTAAGTTCGGGACCATGGAGCCGAATCAGAGCTGTGAGTCAGTTCGACCGCGAGCATTTGAGTAAGTTCGACCGCGAGCGAATCATTTGAGCTGTTCGGGACCGCTGGAGTCGGGACCGCGGAGCGAGCATTTGAGTCAGTTCGAACCACGGAGCGAATCATTTGAGTCAGTTCGACGCGGAGCGAATCATTTGAGTCAGTTCGACCGCGAGAATCATTTGAGCTGTTCGGGACCGGAGCATTTGAGTCAGTTCACCGCGGACCGCTGGAGCATTTGAGTCAGTTCGGGACAGCGGAGCAGAGTCAGTTCGATGGAGCGCGAATCATTTGAGTCCGTTCGGGACCGCGGAGCGAATCATTTGAGTCAGTTCGGGACCGCTGGAGCGAATCATTTGAGCAGTTCGACCGCTGGCATGGAGCAGTTCGGACCGCGAGCATTTGAGCTGCCCGAGAGTCAGTTGACCGCTGGAGACCCGAATCATTTGAGTCAGTTTGGGACCGCAGCGAATCATTTGAGTCAGTTCGGACCGCGGAGATCATTTGGGTCAGTTCGGGACCGGAGCGCCAATCATTTGGGTTCGGTTCGGATCGCTGAGCGCGAATCATTTGGGTCAGTTCGGGACCGCGAATCATTTGAGTCAGTTCGGGACCCGAGCGCGAATCATTTGAGTCAGTTCGACCGCGGAGCGCGAATCATTTGAGTCAGTTCTGGACCGCAAATCATTTGAGTCAGTTCGGGACCGCGAGCATTTGGGCTGCCGACCGCTGGAGCGAATCATTTGAGTCAGTTCGGGACCGCGGATCATTTGAGTCAGCGTTCGGGACCGCGAGCATTTGGGTCCCCGGGATCAAGGAGAGCATTTGGGTCAGTTCGAGCGCGAATCATTTGAGTCAGCTCTCTTTTTTTTATTAAACAGTACATAACTTAAAATCATTAACACAGTAGGCTAAAGTATAACAAAACTAAAACAGAACTCATACAATACAAATCCCTTAATAAAATGAAGCATGCTTTAGGCCTGTAGGCCTATGGTTTGATTTGATTGATGTTTTGCTGTATGACGTCAGAGTGAACGCTCGTGAATGCAGCATTAGAGCAGCTCGTGATCAGATAACACACAGAGACGTGAAGGGTTCATTAGGAGCTTGTTGTTGGTCTTCTTTAAGCGTGTTGTATTTGCTGTTCTTGCAGTCAGTGTTATATTCCCAGCACTAATGAAGCGTGTGTCTGTCGCGTTCTGATCTTCATGCTCATCTTAAACGGTATTTCTGGAGCTCAGTTGCTTTGGTCTGTTTTTATAAGCACAAAAAAAATATTGTCTTATATATACTTCTTTGATTATGAATGTAGCCTACCTGAGATGGTGCCCTGAGGAAACAGCATACACTGCGTATAGTATTGTTCATATCACACAGACCGGGCCGCAAGGGCACTTTAGAGTCGGACCTCAAAGGTGCAGGTGCTCGAGCCCTATTGAGCATCTGTGGGGCATCCTCAAACAGAAGGTGGAGGAGCGCAAGGTCTCTAACATCCACCAGCTCCGTGATGTGGTCATGGAGGAGGACTTCAGTGGCAACCTGTGAAGCTCTGGTGAACTCCGTGCCCGAGAGGGTTAAGGCAGTGCTGGAAAATAATGGTGGCCACACAAAATATTGACATTTTGGGCCCAATTTGGACATTTTCTCTTAGGGGTGTACTCACTTTTGTGGCCAGCGGTTTAGACATTAATGTCTGTGTGTTGAGTTATTTTGAGGGGGACAGTACATTTACACTGTTATACAAGCTGTACACTCACTACTTTACATTGTAGTAAAGTGTAATTTCTTCAATATTGTCAGCCAGAAACAAGCTTCCATTAACAAACCCCAAAATTTGTCAAAAATGTAATATTTAAGTTGCATTAGAGATCGAACAAACAAGACGATGAAGAACTGAGAACTGCATTGGGTGAAAGAAAGCAACATTTATTCATAACGCTACAAGTACATATGGTGGGGGTGAAAACTTTTTCCACAAAACAAAATCCTGAATTATACTTCATATCCTGATGTTTTTCCAATGTTCCTCTTCATTTCAAGTCAAAGCATACAAATGTATTGCACATGTCGGTCAAATTTGATGCAATTTTTGCAGCAGAACCTCTTCATACTCGATAAAAAACCGAGGGCATCACCTTGGCCTTGTTGTGGATGTTAGTATCTCATTGTCATTGGCAACAGTTTGGCTGACGTCATATCAAATCTGAGTACTGATATTTACAGTAGAAGTATGAAATGTGAAAACTAAACTGTATTCAGGAATTTCAGAGAACGAGTTCATTCTAAAACGAGAGGTTAACATTAAAAAGTCGCGTCTGCGACCTCAGTTATGAACGAATCATGATTGTCTTGTGGGCAAAGGAAAAAAAGAGAGAAAGCAAAGGATGTGAACTTAAAACGAATCTGTGCTATAAGCGAAGCTATAAAATGCGAGTGGTGGGTAATATTAAACAGTCAAAAGGGGTGCGAGTATGGAGTAACAGCAAGGTATAATAAACACTCCAAAGTAAAAGTACAAAGTTCGGAACAGATGTTAATAAAAGCTGCCGTAAAACTCTGAATGGGTCCGTCGAAACCAAATTAACCCGAGCAACACTGAGAGAGGTTACGAGAACTTCACGTCAGATCGCGTACAAATAAAACTGAGCTACTACGAGGGGGAAAGCAACTAGTATGGGGGAGACAAATAATAATGAAGTAAACACACAGAATCTCACCTGTCTGTGCTTCAGATAGGTGCGGCGATCTCCTTCCGCTTTCTGAGAAGCAACTAAAGCGATTCGGGAACAACGATAATATGACTGCATCCTGATTGGACAGAATAGCAGTGGGAGGGGCTTACACTGATTGACACATTTGTCTCATGTCAAATCAAAAAGCTTCAGATGAGCAAGTTTCACCTGATTGGACAGAATAGCAGTGGGCGGGGCTTACTCTGATTGACACATCAAATCAAACAGACCCAGATGAAGGCGTTTCACCTGATTTTGACGCTCCTGACCCACAGATCCCGGTGGTTTGGATTGATTTTTGAAGCTACACCTAAATCAAGCAAGCTAAATCGAGCGGTTCTATATCAATGCTTTTATTCTAGTTGAACAAAAATCATTTTAAAACAAAGAGGAAAATAAGAAAGGATAGATTCGTCGGTCCCTCTGCAAGGGACAGAACACTTGAAAGGAAAAAGAAACATCCCAAAGCCATTTCTACCCCAAATCACCTAGCGGACGAGATGTGACGGGCCCTCCGTTCGACGCGGCACCTCCACTCTCCTGGACTTCAGGCGGAAAACGTTCCTCAAAGTTGAATCGTCCTTCAGAGTGTCCTAGCACCTCGGGTTGGCGCTCCGAAACTAAACCCACCCACATCTTGCCGCAGGCGTCCGTTCTCTCAAAGATGTGCGGCGGTAGAACCTGAATGTCAGATGTCAACTTTGAGGGGAACTCTACTTTCCCGAAAATCAGCTGCTTGAAAAGCGTTTATAATTACTTTAAATACGTCACCCCCTCTTTCGGCTCGTGGAGACGACAGAGCAAGCGTGGTTTTTGCAGGTAGTTTTAAGAGAACTTCATCTTGGCTCCGTCTCTGTTGGCAGGGCAAGGCCTGAGGCTGACGTCGGCAGCCGAGGCTCCCCTGCGCTCCAGGAGCCTCCTCCACGCTTTGCAGATCTCCTCCCTTCCTCAACGAATGGTGGATGTAGTCCGCCACTCACACGTTCTCTTTCGTCCTGTCCAGCTTTACTCCCTCCTGTGATTGGTTTGATTCTCTCCTGTTGCTCTCACACCATGGTGCTTCAGTTGTAACAGTGGTAAACGGGCATCCATGTTTGTTCTTTTTTTTTATTTACCCATATTTAAAATGCTGATGAACTAAGCTCAGCACAGGCCTAGCTCTTGTTCCAACAACCTGCGGACACAGACAGAGGAAACCGACAGTGTTAGCAGTGTGGGAACTTACACACACACACACACGAGTTGTTTTCCATTCATAAATAGCCAGGCCAAAGAGCAAAATGGAACGGAAGTAAAAACACAAAGATGTTACAGTAAACATAATTAGCTACTGGTTTGGTGCCTTGCTCACTTCAGTCGTGGTATTGAGTATAAATGGTATAAATACCCTGCGACTGCCCCTAAAATAGCTTCATGTCTTCAAAATGGGCTCCATGGAAAAGAGGACATCATTTTTCAACATTTTTTATTTTGTTTTTAATTTAATTTTAGTTCAAATTATAGAAATGTTGTTGTTTTTCTTCCATTTGTATTAGTTTTGATTTATTATTAATTTAATTCGGTTATTTTTTTTATGTCTATATAGTATTTATTTATTTGTATTAGCTTAAATTTTAGTGTTTTATGCGTCACATACCAAAATACAGTGACATACCAAAAACAAAACAAAAAGAAAGAGCAAAAATCAGCTTTTTAATGTTGTGTCATCTTTTCTAAAATTGTTGTACAAATTATTTTATCTATTAATATATATAAAAAAGTATAATTTTTTTTTTTTTTTTAAGTCTACCTGGGGGGGTGGGGGTGTTATAAATTTCCAGTTTATTTTTGTTTCATACTACTGTTCTGAGAAGAAAATTTAATAACTAGTTAACAAAAAAACAATTACACCAACCAGATGAGTAAATTAATGTACAGTACTGTTAAATAAAAAAGTTTGGCTTTGGTAAAAAAAAAAAAAAAAATGTTTTTGAAAGAAGTCTCTTAAGCTCACCAGGCCTGCATTTATTTGACCAAAAATACAGTAAAAACTGTGATAATGTGAAATATTTATACACTTTAAAATAACAATTTTCTGTCAATACATCTTAAACTGTAATTTATTTCTGTGATATGCAGCTGTATGTTCAGCATCATTACTCCAGTCTTCAGTGTCACATGATCTTCAGAAATCATAATAATATGCTGATTAACTGCTCAAGAAACATTTCTGATTATTATCAATGTTGAAAACAGTTGTGCTGCACAATATTTTTGTAGAAACTTTTTCAAGATTCTTTCACAAATAGAAAGTTCAAAAGAACATTATTTTAAATATAAATCTTTTGGAACATTGTCTTTACTGTCACTTTTGATCAATTTAATGCGCCATTACAGAATAAAAGTAGTTTCTTTAAAAATGCATATCTCAGTATTAGGGGTGTGCGATATTGAAAAAAACTGATATCTCGATATTTTTGGGGATTTTTTCGATAACGATAATTAGATGATATTTTGCCGAGTGTGTTATTGTGCTGATATCTGAATACCGTGCACAGCTGCAGTTTATGATATTCTTCATATTCTGTGTGCTCAGTTCACATCGGTGATTAATTAATCTTTTCATTTAAGTTTAAATTGATTTTTAACTTTAATAAAGCATTTTTTTTTCTAAAAGTGTACATCTTTTGAGTCAAATTGTTACATTTAATCAGTCAATTAAGATGATACACATTTAGGCTGTTACTAAACAAATGAAACCAGTATTATTAACATGAATCTCTGCAGAAGCTGCGTCTGAAGGTGTTTAGATGTGTTCACACACTGCTTAATGCAGCTTAGAGGGATAAGGAGTGATTTAACCAGTTACAAATGCATATTGTTTTTACATTTTAAACATAAAACATTGAATACTGATATTTAAAATTATTTTAAAAACGAAAATACTTTAAATGTGAAATTAAAATCGCCAGTAGGTGGCAGAAAGTCACTGGTAATAAGTGAGTCTTTGTGACTGAACCGAATCATTTAAATCTTTGAATCATTCAGAAACGGACCACTATCATGTTGCTAAGAGACGCAAAACATCGCTGGTTTATAATAATTTTTTGTCGGCGAAATGGAGCAAAAACAGGCAATATGGTGTCTAAAACACAAGTCACTTAATATTAACTCATTGTTTATTGAACTGTTGTATAAAATCAATTTTAACTATGTGAAACGTAAATATATACATTTTCTGCCCCCATATCTTGACTTTTGCGATCATTCTTAATGCATTTTAATAGACTGAATCATGCAGTGAAAGAACACGCTCTAAATGCGCTCGTGCACTGATTAACCCCTTCATCACCGCGCAGGCTAAGCACTCCGTAACGTAGCTGTTTTGTTTGGTTTTTGCAAAATACTCGATATTGTCAAATTGCACATCATTAAAACAACATTTACGATATTATCGCAGACGATATATATCGCACACCCCTACTCAGTAGTGTATGTGCGGTCTTTTACGATGCGTGCGTGTCATCTTACACTCTAGTACTGTGAGAGTCCAGTCACTCCTCCATGTTGATATGCCCGTTCGCCCTGGTAGGTGGAATCCTGGGAAAGAGCCACGTCCATCTGGGATTTAAACTCATCACCCAAGTAGCTGTCCTGTTTCACACAAAAGACAGAAGACGTAAAACAGAATTAACAAAACAAGGTCACTTTAACACAGACTCAAGAGGCTTATATCTCATATAAAAGTGTGAACATCCAACACGAATGTGAGCGTGTGTACCTGCGAGAGCTCCGGCTGGGACAGTCCAGGCTGGCTCATCTGTGACGGCTGGCTCATGGTGATGTAGCCCTGGGTCAGTGGACCCTGAGAGAAGGGCTGGGACACCAGGTCCTGACTGGCCTGGCTGCTTGGTGTGTTGGCCTGGCCATTGCCGTGATTACCAGTGCCACGGTTCCTCTGACGACCTCCACGACCCCCGGTCTTACCTTTAGGAGCACCACGACCTGTAAACAGACAAGAGAACCGATTCATATTGTATTGCTGATTTAGTTCTGCTCTTGCCCTAGTAGCTAATATTATTACCAGCAGCAGGTCCGTTGGTCTGGCCCAGGTACCCAGGCGGAGGCATGGGCGGCATGACCAGATTGAACGGGATGGGGATGTTCATGGAGCCCATCAGGTTCGGCCCAGCCCCGATCATGCCGACCTGGTCATGGGTCTGGAAGTACATATTAGATGGACGCCCTGTAAAGACAGACAAGCAGTGACCAATTACACATATATTTTTCCACAAATAAGCATTTCAAGAGCAGATTCATCATTAAGCAACAGGGTTATGATATTATCATTGATATACTATTATTATTTTTTCATATATCTTTATTTTTTATATTTACATAAATTCTTGAATAAAATATTTTTTTAATATTATGTTTTGACTTTAATTTTAGTTATAGTATTTTTTTGTTTTCTCATAATTTTAATATATTTTTGTTTTAAATTGATTCATTTTAATTTATTAGTTTTAAATATTAAGTTGATGTTTTTCATATTTTATTTCAATTACTTTTTTTTCAAACAACTTCATGGTTTCAGTTTTAGTTAACGTTAACAGTATAACACTATTATTTTGGTTGATGCTTAAACTAACCAATTAAATTATGCCGAGTTCACATTGTGTGATTTTCAAAGTCATCGGATCGCTGCTGTTTTCACACGGCATGATGGATCGGCGACAGAACCATGACACACTGCAGGACTTTACAATAGGAAGGTTCAAGGTTTGTTTATTTGTCACATACTAAATTATATAGGGTATAATCAGAAGTGAAATGTAAAGGAAGAATCGCCGACAACTCTGTCTGGTCCTCAAACTACAGCCAAACGCACACGAGACGTGATAAAGAAATAATACAAGATCACGCTGATATTATGGTCTATAAGTCCTCCTGAACACACAATAATTACCAAAGATGACTTGTTAACAAACACGCTTCTGCTGGGAAATGTATATACACAAATCTAAGTAGCCTACTTGAAAGTGAAACCAACGTTTATTTCTTAAAGCCTATAAAAGCCCTCAAATTGATGAAAAATAAAAAAATATTATTTACAGGAAAATCCCTAGCCCCTTCTTCATGTAGCCTACCTGATCTGTATATTCTAATGACAAAATGTATGCACGTCGTTTGCACGTTAATCGCTTTGTGTAAAAAATAAAAAAATAAAAAAGGTCCTCCCTGAACTTCCCGCTGCCCTGTATCCTGCTCTCTCATTGGCTGTAGGTCATCGTCGATGTATTTTCAGCAGGATTGTGAATCGCAGACAGCTCCAGATATTTATAGCATGGCAAATATTTCACGGGTGACGGCGACGTATCGGCGATGACCTCAGATCGAGTCTTTGATAATTCACACTGTACGATTGTCTCTGCATGAACGAGCACCGATTTACCTCCGATTTATCAAAACCTGTCGGCGAGTGAACAATCGTGCAGTGTGAACTTGGCATTAGTTTGATCATGTTGCTAAGAACTTGTATTTGTAAATAAGAAACTAAATTAGAACTAATTCACTGCAACTGCATTGTCTTGAGATTGAGTGAGACGTGGTATGTGATGGTTTTCTCACCAGTGCTGCTGCGATCATACACTGATCCAGGAATCATGGCCTCTCTTGCATCATACATGGCAGTACTCATGAAACGGGCTCCCTGAAACACACATTTCCACTATTAGAGGAAGTATTTTGTGACTTACAAACACTGTATATTGTAATAAATGCAATTGTAATTAACCAGCTTTGCATGCATGAAAAGACTGAGCCAGAAGTAACCCTGATTCGTGTGCACGTATGATACTCACAGGGTTGATGGTGTTGACCAGCTTGCGTGGTTTGCTGAACTGCATGAGGCTCTCTCTCAGGTTGTTCAGCGGTCCTTCCACCAGAACCTTCTGCTCCTTGTAGTAGTTGAGCAGGTGGTTCCACAGAGGCTGCTTGGACAGAGCCTTAGGATTGCCCACAATGATCACGCCATATCTGCACACACACACACACACACACACACACACACACACACACACACACACACAGACACAGACACACACACTTGAGCTATCCACCTACATCTGTTATTTATTCACACATTTTACTTGAAGGAAAACACACTGTAAATAATGTTTTTAAAAAATACAATGTACATACATAATGTTTTGCAAAAATACCCCCCCCCCAATTTCTGTTTCCATTTACATTTTTCTGTATTCCATTTTAATGACTTAATTACATTTTAATACATTTACATGTATACACTTAGCAGACATTTACATTTTAATAACCAAAAAGCATGTCTAATAAATGTAATTCCTAAACATTTGACAATTTATTTAAAGCAATAATATAATAACATTAATTAGCAATGAATAATGCAATAAAATAATTTAGCAATAATATTTCCCTATGAAATGTGTTTCATCTTCTCAGAAATTCAGTTTTTGGGTTTAATGTTTTATAATTAAAAGCACATTTAAATGTAACGATTTAATTCATTTTTTTTTTAAATCAAATTAACATTTCCTTTTATTTGTTGACAAACAAAGTGCTGCACAAAAAAGGTTTACCGTATATAATTAAAATATGAATATAAATGTGTGATTTTTAATAAAAAAATTTAATGAAATACATTATTCTATTACTACTTAAAGAAGCACATACACTCTACAAAACATAAGAAATGTGAAATTTAATTTCTTTAAATAAAATGCTAGATGAAACTGAGACACGCAAAAATAGATCAAGATTATAGCCCTATTTTTTTTATTTATTCTGCCAAAATTTGCCATATTCTGTGACATTGTTTAATAAAGTAAATTCAATTTTTATGACTATATTCTGCAATTTTGTTTATGTTAAACATGTTGTTTTCATCTCTGCCGTGCATACAGACACCTGAATGATACTGACTGTAAAATGAGGTGTAATAAATCACTGCACCTTACTCCAAGTCTGCTATTGTTACCTGGCTCTGGTTAGCGCCACATTGAGACGCCGTGGGTCGTTAAGGAAGCCGATGCCCTGATGCTCGTTAGCTCTGACACACGACAAGATGATGAAGTCCTTCTCTCTGCCCTGGAACGCATCCACGCTGGCGATCTCCACCTCCTGTAGACAAACAGAGGCATCAATACACATTACTGACACGATGTCAAACAGCCATTAAAAACTTACAGTACTACAGCAAATGTGCTTTTCTTGACACCCTAAATTGCCACAGTGAGTGTCTAGAGTACACTTCAGCAACAGAACGGCTGGAAGCAGTCTGCAGGGATGTGTGGACTCTGTACCTGGTATAGTTTGGTGTGCAGTGAGCCGCTGAACTGCATGTACTGCACCAGGTAAGAGCGCTGGCCCTCGTAGGGTGTAATGATGCCGATCTGGTCGGGTTTGGCTCCGGCCTTCAGCAGACGGGTGGTGATCTTCTCCACATTAGAAGCCTCAGTCCTGAACACAGAGAAGATTTTATCAGACCGGACCTTTGAATGAGCTTCATCTAATGATGGTAGAATGATGAGTATTTATGAATCAGCTTATGGATTTTCAAAGGTTTCGGTTATTCCAGTAGTCTCACATAACCAGACTTTTGACTGATGGCATATATTCACGTATACAAGAAGAGGCCAACTGACTGACATATACATAATACACACACATATATATATACACATACATATTAACTTTTCAATTGATCAAAACTAGCCTCATATCACACATACATTGAAAGGTATTCACGACAACCCGTCAAAATAAAAGTTCGGTTTAACTTGAAGACACAGAGCCAGTAATATTATTCAATAGAATGTACAAAATACTACTAATACTATGAGTACTACTAAAATAATTAAAACTGAAATTTTTAAAGAATAATCACACAACATTACTTCCATATTTTAGTGCCATTCTGCCACTGAATAAAAAAAAATAGCAAGTTTATAGTTCACAATTCTGAGAAAAAAAGTCAGATTTTTGAGATATAAACTTGCAATTATAACTTTTTTTCCCCACAATTGCGAGTTTATATCTCAGAATTATGACTTTTTCTCAGAATTATATAGTTTATATCATGCAATTCTGAGAAAAAAAAAGTCCGTATTGCAAGTTTGTATCAAATAATTATGAGCGAAAAAGACAGAATTGTGAGAAAGTCACAATAACATGTTTTATTCAGTGGCAGAAACGGGCTTCCATAAAATCCCATTGTTTGCCAAAAAATAAAGTTTGTTTAATTTTCAAAGCAGCTTTACAGGAAGTTATGCTGCTGTGTCTATAATGCCTTAGTGCTGTACTATAGAGCAAGTTTTTGTATATGTATATACAGCGCCTAGCTTTATTATGTTTTTCTCCGCTCGCAGAAGCGCTGCAGGTGCGTAATGTGATATGATATGATATGATCATGTGAATCCTCATGTTCTGCTTTTTGCGCATGTAAAATTAATCTCCGGAAAACAAAGTTAGTATTTTGAACGGGTCACAGACACTTATTCTTTCTAATTTAATTCAGTTCTACTTTAAAACAATCTTGTGAGCGTCAGTTGTCCGTTGGAAAAATAACCGAAATGAACATCCCTAATTAAGAGATTTTAATATTTGTCTTTAATTTCAGTCCGGAGCATCTCTGATTTCAGACAGAATTACTGTAACGTGAGTGTTTTTAACTGTGGTTGAAAATGACATTTTAGGAATGAAAAAACTCAATTTTGGTGGTAACAGGTCATTTTATGTGATGTATAAAGGCATAAATCTAAAATTCTATCTCCCAGAGTCAAGCCAACCTATCAGATTGAGTCTTGCTGTTTTGAGAAAATATTCCGTGTACAATATGCATCAGATATTTGTGTTGAGAGTGGGATATGATGTTCAAATATACCTGTTGAGATAGGAGGTCCCAGAGCTTGCGATCTCCTCCTGGCCTTGAGTTACATAGAAAAACATGGGCTTATCGGGCTGAGGCCACTGGAAGTCAAAGCCTTTCTTGATGCGATCGGCTGGAGAACAGAACAGATCATCATGAGGCAACACAAAACTATCAATACACTATATGCTAAAAAATAAACTTGAGATGACATACCGGCGGTGACCCCGTTCTGCAGAGAGCCCTCATAGAAGATGTTTGACGGGAACGCACTGAGGGCTGGGTGCATGCGGTACTGCACCTGCAGACGGATGGGTCTGATGCCCAGGACCACCAGCCTCTCAAACAGAGACTGAGACAGACCTGCTTTAGCCGCCTTCTTGCACATGACCACAGGACCCAGCTGACAGTGGTCACCCACTAGAATCAGCTGTCAATCAGAGGAGACGGTACAGTTACAATTACATAGAAGAGTGTACAATCTAAAAAACTGCTGTATATATACTTATAATGAATTATTTACGTTCCGACTTTTGTTCACTTTTAATCTCTATAATCATTTAACCCTTTACGATTCCTGTAAAATTTGCCTAAAAGCGCCTAAAAAAGGCAGACCCAAAGTAAAGTGCATGCTGTTCTTGAGCCATTTGGATGATATGCGTGGTGTTGGTCTCCTTTGAAAGGTGACACTCTGAGGTTTGTTTCTCATCAGAATCACTGTAAGTCTTACTGATATTGAGTAATAGCACTTTGAATACACTAAAAAAAGAAAAAAATAATCCCGCCTGCATTTGTTGTGTAAATAGAAGCCTGCAGATGACTATATGAACTGGAAAATACATTGGGATCACAGAATTAAGCCTTACCAAGCCAAATTTACCATTTGATAAACAATATATTAGTGTTTTACGCACGTTTATCTAATTTTATGTCTAGACGCTTCCAAAAAAAGTACACTTGGGAGACTCCAAACGACGCTTTGTAACAACGACACATACAATGCTGTAATTCTTGAATGCTTTAATGTACAGTCATCATTTTGGGCTCTAATGAAAGGTTACACTTAGAGCTATTCAGTTTCTCATCCAGATTCACTGTCAATAATTACTGACACATAGTAACTGAAGCATAAACACATTATAGTGACATTTATTTATAGAATCCAAAATGTGTACACTTTTAAAATTACATATATATTTATAATTTATAATCTAAATACATTTTTTTCCTATATTTATATTTCTGTACACTGTACATTATTTAATGTGTGGGTTTTTTCTTATATTGGTGTTATATTGCATCCCTACTGTGTTATTCCTATGTATGTCTGTACTATCATGCATGTCTGCATTATGTCAACAAAAAGTGGTCTGATAAAGACACAGATTGTACATGCTGTGTTTATAGTATCTTAAAATGTTTAAATGAAATCACAAGAATCTCAGCTTTCCGTGGATATATGACATGAAAAATTATTATTATTATTTTGTTTTTGACGACTTTACCCTGTCACACCACTAGGCGTCCCGCCATCCCGCCGGCGGTACGCTGGATTCTTTTTAATGTGGTAAAGTAGAAAAACACTGTGGTTTAGATATATTTTTTCTTGTTAGTAAGTCATTAATGATCTTTGTTTTTCCGAATGTAGAAAATATTAGTCATAAATGTGAGTCAACACAAGGGTGAGCAAAATGTTTTATCTTATTGGTTGCAGTTTTTATCTCCTCACTTTCAACTTTAATCCAGTTTGTGCTCGTTATGAATGTCAAGTTTGCTCATATACATTTCTTATAAGCTGGTAATTTGGTTTCGCTTCAAATTCCTTCAGGCTTGGTGTTTGTAGTAAATGTTTTTTTAATGAACACCACTACAATGTTTGCCTATTTTATATACGTTTCGGATACAATTAAAAAGAATGTTATTGCTAGAGATGATAGTTTTTAATTAATATTCTGAACTAGTTTTATTTATTTATGGTTAAAGTTTTAGTAATTTTGTTGTTGTCATTATTATTAGTCTCTTAAAATCGTAATATTTGAACTCATATTCAGGACAAAAACAGCACTCGTGTCATATTGCTCTCGCTGCCTGTGTTTTATTGCTTATCATGTGATATAAATATGAGACAAACTCATACAGGAGCATCTTTGCCACTATATCTTGTATTTTAAGGCATTACTGCAGTTTTTGCCATGCATCATATTTGTCAGCAGGCGACTGTATGAAATGTAAGATGATGTAATGGTCTGGAGGCGGGGCCAGTACGTAAACTGCATATTTTAAATCATGTTCTTTTTTCATAACTAATTAAGTTAACGTGTTAAACTGACAGCCCTAATAATAATATAGCAGGGTAGCAGCACAACAAGCGGGATATTTGAAAATACAGTCGCGGGAAAAATTACAGAGCCGTTTTTGGGCTACTTTTATAATGTACCACGGCCGCCCAAAGTGCATGTAGACTAATAAAACTGAAAATATATCCTTTTACTAATGTGTATTATACTTGAAATGTCTACCTGGCAACTTAAGAACGGAGAGGAGGTTGTAACATCACAAACAACGTGAGTTTCAGCCAGAGCATACATGTTAAGGCTTTTACACAGCAGAAATAAACATGACAACAGCCACTATAGATTATAGAAGATAATAAACACACGATTACGATAGAATATGGTTTGTATGTGATTTTCCTGAGATGAATGTGTACATCTGAAATGCTCATTTGTGCATATAAAAGGCTATAAATAGCATGTTTTAACAACATTAAACATCCACATGTGATCACAAAAGGAAGTTATTACAAACACTCGATGGTGGTTTGAAGTGAGTTCTGAGTAAAAGTGTACTATTAATCTCATAAATTGTATTATGAAGCATGATGCTAATATTAGCTCTAATGCAGCTGCAGAACAGGTCCAATACTTCTTCATAATGCATTTTGTCATAATACTTCATGTAAGGTCGCAAGAAAATGTTTTGTTGTATTTATTTAGGATTATGTCTCATATCTGGCGGGGTTTCCAAAACTAGTTTGTCATGCATTTCTTTATTTCAACACATTTACAGGTAAATCCTAGTATTTTACATTTGTGAATAAACATGATTAATCACAGTCCATGACTCAATTTTTTGCATTTTTTTGTGGAGTGAGTGGACCCAATACACATTTTATTATCAGTAATTTACATTATTACTAAATGTATAGACTTGTACACTAACTTTTTTTCTCAACAATGCAATTTTGGCCCAGTGTGACATGTATTCAAGTGACTTGTTTTCTAGAAAATACGGTATATTTGAATAATGTAAAGTCTGTGTGCAAACATACACAGTGTGAAAATCCCGTCACATACCTGTTTGGCCCCGAGCACCACCGGCACCATGCACTCGGGCTCCGTGGCCTGTGTGCTCTCATCGATGAGGATGGAGCGAAACTGCATCTTAGCCAGGCGAGGGTCACCCGCACCCACACATGTGCAGCAGATCACATCTGCATTCTGAGAAACCGAGAGAGAACAAGATGTTTGTAGACCTCGGTCACGGGTGGGCTGATGCATCATTTGTACAAAGAAACAAATTCAGCTTTTTTTAATAAAACACTGTGTGCGTGTTAATTGCAGGGCACAGAAACATGCCCCTTTACCAAAGAAAACCGCTTAAGCATTATTGTGCTCCACCGCCTGCAGCATTTATATAAATAAACGCACTAAAAGCTTGATGTTGATGTGTAATTCCAGCATTTGGTGTCTATCAGTGCTTTTAAAATGAATTCAGACAGGTACCATGAGCAGCTCTCTCTCAGCGGTTCGTTTAAGAGCTCGGTAACGTTTCTCGTCAGAAGACGACAGCTCGCCAGTTTCATCCTTCAGCTGCTGAAGTTTCTGCAACTCTGGCATACTGTAAAAAGACAGACACACATCAGTCCTCTTAAGATCTCTGCCACGCATTCGAAATGAAATAGTCATTACTGGATTCAAATCTGAGTGACAATAATAGGGATGCCAACCTCAGCACACATACACAAAGCATCAAACAGTGATCATTATTAACAGAAATGTCAGTACCTGTCCATGTTGCGGATCTGATTGTGCAGAGCCAGGAAAGACACCGGTGAATCGATGGCCTCACGACTCTTAGCGCACAGACGAACCACCTTCAGCCCCGTGTGATGGATCTTCTCTGTTAGCTGGTCCACTGCGATGTTACTCGGAGCACAAACCAGCACCGGACTAAACCATGAGACAGACGCGAAGCAAAGACTCGGTTGATATTATAGGTCAATATTTCTCCCATATTCATTTTTCTCTTTACATCCTCCTAGATTCAGTTTTTCTCCTTTATCATTTTTGTTTTTATTAAATTAAATTTTAATGGTAAATTAAATTTTACAAATCAAAAAGCATGTGTAACTTGAAATCATAACATGTATACAATTTAATAGCAATTTATTAAATGTTCAATAAAAATTACATTTGTAGGTCCTTATGAAACATATTTATCAAATTCAGTTTTTTTAACAAATAATTTTTTTATAATAATATAAATAATTTGTCTGTTTTTATATATTATTTAATTCAGACTTATAAATTATGTTACATTTATAATCAAACAAAGGCATAAAACATTAATTATTCTTACACAATCAAATCAAATTAACATTTAGCAAGCAAAGTGCTGCATAACAGAGGTTTATGGTTTAAATTAAAGCTCGCAACAAAAACTGTGATAGTCCTTAAAAAATAAAGTGTTAATTTTATAATATAGATAATTTTAATGTCACAATTTTGTCAACCTAATTTTTTACCACAAACATCACTTCATATTTAAATAGCAGTCTTTTATTGTCTAATATTCACAGGAACTAGTCAATATCACAAGTTAAAGAGTACTGCTCTACTTTTGATTTATTAATTTATGATATTGTGTTATACTGGTAACTCCAAGTTTATGACTGGATTATGCGATTCTGTCTGTGTTCTCCACATTGGGGAAATCATAGGACCCTAATATTACAGAAATTTTAAAATGATATATGATATGAAATCTTCAATATAGTAGCCAATTAAATAAATGAAGGTATGTCCAATTCATGTTGAAATTGTAAAATACACTGGAAACTCAGTGAGGCATCTAACACTGTCATGAGGGAACACGTCTCACCCATTGCCCTGTCTGGCCAGATGGTAGACGATGGTGGCAGAGGTGACAGTCTTGCCGGTTCCTGGAGGTCCCTGGATCAGACTGAGGGGTCGCTGCAGCACCGTCTTCACAGCATAAACCTACATCGTGTCAAAACACCATGAGTCTCAGAAACCTGAAGAGGAAGGGCTGAATCAGAGGAAGGGGACTCTGTACCTGCGAGTGGTTGAGGTCTGGCAGGCCCTGCACAGTGAAGCGTTTGGGAAGCTGGCATTTGATGATAACATCCTCCACCTCATGACCCAGCAGCTTGTGATAGATGTAGCCGGACACCGAGGTCTCGTCCACAGCAAACGTCTTCAGGGCGCTCTGCATGCTACATTAGACAAAGAAAAAGTCCACCAGGTTCACCGATTTTTAGACTATTTCACATAATAGTTCATCTGAAATGTATAATTGCAACACAAACGTGTTTTTTCTAAACAATTTCAAATAATCAGGACAGCTTTCAAGCTTTGAAAAAGACACAAATAAAAGTATCACAGGAGGAGTCTGAGAGACTCGTGCATTTAATATGTACCTGCAGACATTTGATCACTTAATGTGAAAAAAGAGTGAAATTTAATTAGTTTGTTCTGCAATTATGCAACCACTCATGATCTTGTAAAATCTTTTTAGACTCCGAAAGCTCTAGGCTCTACTGATTTTAATTGCATACTTTTCTAGGTCAGGGGTTATTAAACTTTTTTGTCAGCGAACCCCTTTGACCTAAATTATTTACTTTTTTAATTACTAAATATTTCAATATTTTAATGGCACATTTGCATGTTTAACTTTAAAACATTTATGTTTTATCAGTTTCAGTAGTATTTACATAGCTATTGTTATTACACTCAACAAATTAAAAAATATATATTACTGTAATTTACAATGTAATACATTTGTTTCAACATGAATGTTTTTTAATTCAGGGTTTCCCGAAAATATATTTTCAATACATTTACATCACATTTGTATAAATCTGTAAATTTTTCTTTGCAAAAACATCTTAATTTAATTTACATATATTTTTGCATTAATTAGTTAATGGTAAAGTTAACCAACTCACGAACCCCCTGCGATTCTCTCACAAACCACCAGGGGTTCGCGAAGCCCACTTTTGGGAAACCCTGATCTACGTTAACTAAACTAAAATAACACCACATTTCTGTTACATGATATAAATGTTAACAGACACAAAATGCATAAACTAATTAATTTCAGCTAGCTTCAGTATTTCTCTTTTTTAGTTAGTTGAACTTGATGTACTAAAAATTAAAATGAATAAAACCACAGACATAAACTAAGAAAAAAGGCAAAAACTATTTTATAAATTAGATTATTTTATTGTATTTATTATAAATTATTTTTGGCCATGACTATATATACATACATATAAACACATATATATATAAACATATAATTTAATTGACTACATATAGTTTAATGGACTAGTGAAACTAGTAGGACTAACCGGTCAAAAGATGTCGACTTCCAGACAAAGTCCACCTGGAAGTTATGCGGCACCTCCACAGGTGCACCGGCACTGCTGCGCAGCTCGATGGCGATTTCATCTCCATAATCTGAGAGGATCTCGGTTAAGGAATCAACCGTATAATACAGCGCCCTGTGAGACACTTACAGACTCGTACATTAAAACAGCTCAGTAAGAACGTGCTACTGACTTTCTGCTGATATATAAAGAGAGCCTACTAGGGTTGGGTATCGTTTGAATTTTATCGATTCCTAGTTTTGATTCCAATGTGATTAGATAATGATATCAAGCATGTATCCCGTGTCTCTTTTTAGCAAACCATTGCACGATAGCCTATATTTTAGTATGCATTTGAGAGACGTTCTGAAATGTAATGCATTCATACATGCATGCACAGTTTGCAGCTTTAATCACCTTTTTTGGTAATTTCATGACTTAACTGATGACAGACTCGTGTGCAGTTTCTTGTGCGCTTATTTATGATGATGTGATCTGAGCGTGCCGTGAGCACAGTGACGGCTGACAGGACAGGGAAGTTTGTTTTACTGACATATAGCCGAACAGCATCTCATTGTTCTACTGAAGCTCATTTGGCTGGTGTATCTTTTCCGCGCTCGTTTGACTCGCGTCTGGTGCTGAGGCAAAGCTGCAGCACGCGTCTGTAAAGTCTCGTTTGATTTGGATGCAAAAAAACACACCGGTTCCGCATCTTAATAAAGGCATTTCTTGTCAAGAAAAAGGGGACACAAACTGCAGTTTTGAGCAGGTGGCCAAGCTTAGATCAGCGGTGGCACTGCTGCACGGATGAACATCACAACATTGTGATCGCACGCCTCAAAGGTTGAGGAACGAAACAGACAAATCATTTAATTTAGGAATAGAATCACGTTGGTGTTTGAGTCATGTTCGCAATCTTTAACGATCTATTCAATTAATATCATGTTGATGGTGACACCTCTCTTGCAACATGTTTAGCTATCACAGATATTATACTTCTTCACAGATATTAGGCTTCTGATCGCAAATGCAGGAAAACTTTGGATTGTTTAGATTAGTGAGCAAGGTCCTGGCAGATCACTAGGTCACACCGGTCCTCACAGATGAAGAAAACAAAGTGCATAGAAATCGATAGGCAGAATCGAAATTTTAATTTGACAACAAGTATCCGACTCCTGACCTTAAGTATCTGATTCTGGAATCGATTTTCGATTCCCAACTCTAGTGCCTACAAAACTTATGGTCACGATGCAAGTGTGTTGTCTGAGTTTTGCTCTGCAGAGGTTGCAATTATGTTGCTTGTCAAGTCAGTAATCCCAAGTATAAGCAATGCATGCGTAAGCACATCATCAAGAGAAAATAATAGCTGTCATTGTGTGACAACAGCAAGTTTGTTCTTTGCTGAAAGGATACTGTCCGGGACTTTGATGACGTGTCCGATCCCTTTCCACAGCGGAGCCAAGTCTCCCTTATACCGCAGACAGATCTCGTCTCCTTGCATCAGTCGCATGTCTGATAATCATCATCCACACAGAGAAAACACTTTCAGATATACATTTTGTGGATTTCTGCTCTAATAACAATAATACAGCTATATATCCATCACAGTACAGCACCACAAACACACATGCACACACACGCGCGTGCGCGCGCACACTCAGGTCCGTGCACACATCGATGAGAGATGCATGGGACACGTGTTAGGGATGGGATGGATATGAACCACTGGTAGACACAGAAGATGTTGAAAGTAAATATTACCACCTGAATCCGTCTTGGGCAGAGTGAAATAAGCTATCCGCTTTTTATTCAGTCCCAAATCCCACCTCACTGTTATATTGTCTTGAGTCTGAAGTAAAAAGACAGGAGACAAGCAAGCAGAATAAATATCACATGTGTTACAATTCACAGTCTGACACATTAAATATGATTCTGTACTTATATACAACCTTTCTAAGAGAATAAAACTCATGTACAAGGAAAAATCAATCAAAAACACATTTCAATATCCATCTAACTAGATTCATTAAATAGAATTTAAATAGAAATTAAATAGAATTGGCGCTGAACAATTAATTGAAATGAAACAAGAATCACAATATAATTTATAAATATACTTTTAAATACATATATATGAAATGTCATCTCTTCGGAAAAGGATATCACAGTTCAAATTGCAATCACAATATGATAAATTAATTGCACCAGAACTTTGGCAGTTAGAATTTTTTTAAAAATCACTTTTTGCTTGCAAAACTGTGCAACAGTCAGTCGTGTTCAGAAATTAAAACCCCATCCATTCTGTACTAGCTATAATCTGTGTGATTTTAGCTTAATTGTTATGAAATCATATTTAATTGACAAATTCTGGTGAAAAGAAAAACACAATTATCTTGTGTTCATATTGTAACAATATACTATAATCTTGAGTACAATCAGGTATGTAAATTTAATCATGTAATGGTGAATGTTTCAATACTGATACACTTAAATGTATAAATATAAAATAACTAACTATTATAACTGGTAGAGTAAACTTAGTTTGATCATCATATCTTATACTTGGAGATAGTTTTATATTGCAGTACTATTGTGGATTTCACAGTAGCTCATATCCTCATAACAGACGTTACGCCAGATGCATTTGATTGTAGTTGGTTTGAATCAAATGTTGTAATGCTGAGATTTATTTCAGAGCTGGTTGGTCTTGTTCATGACTGAACGGTTTATTGATTTATTTTTACCCATGAAGAAAATCAATGGGAAAATTATTTCACTTTTAAAAAAGTGCACTCCGTAGTTCAAGCAGAAAGGTAACAAAACATAATAATTACTAACGCAATCATCATCATCTCAATACTATTGCATAATTTAACCACAGGAACAACTGAAGAGCAGAAAGGTTTTCATACTTGGGACTCTTTAAGTTTCTTGTCATAGTCAGCCTCTAGTTTGACAAGCGGCCCAAAGATGTTCTGGTACTGATACGCGTCTTCGTATCGCAGCAGAACGTGCTGAGGTTCCTCATCCACTCCAGGTTTCTCCAAATCTTCCAGGGTCGCTGTTGGGTTTTCCTGCAAACATGACAGAACGTACAGTCATACAAACAGGATGCTCAAAACTGCGTTTGTATCGATGAGAAAGCAGTAACTCAGAATACCTTCCAGAGCTCCTCGAGTTTATTGATCTGCTGTGCTGTGATCTGCCGGGCCCTCAGCTGCTCCTGCTCAGACGGGATCTTCACCAGCCAGGACAGGAAGCAGCGGTCCTGAATGAGGGGCTGCCACTGAGAGCTGTCCCAATTAATGTCCTTCAGACTGCTCTGACTGGCACACGGCTGCCTAAACACACAAACATGAGACGGAGGCAGGGCACACGCTTGATGAGCAATGGTTGACAGCTTCTGATAAAACCAGCACCAGATTTAAAAACAAATAAAAAATAGAGTGTAGTGGTGTCACAGCTTCAAGTGCTGCGATTAAATTTACATTAAACATTTCAAACTAAATATTAAGAAATACACATTAAAAAAAAAATCTAGTCTTCTGGATAAATGGAGGAAACGGGTTGAATTTGTATTAAACAGAAGGTCTGATTATGTTGCTACGTATGAATAAGGGGAGATTAATATATAGAATATTGGGGAGATTAATATATAGAATATTGATTTTAATGAAAGTCATTTGAGTTTATTTTGAATGGAATTTAATTAGGCCACACGTTCTCTTCCCTGGATGTAGAATTACCATTTCTACTTATCTAATAAATATATATATATACACACACAATTAAAAATGTCATATTTTATGACATTGATAATTATGATTATATATATATTTATCTGTATACACTGTTTAACCTTTTTTCTGTAAAAGAAAAAAAACTGTCAATTGTTCTTGTGTTCATATTGTAAAATATACTTTATAATTGCATTGAGTACTATATGTAAATTTAAATATGGTATATGTTTGTACACCTATTTGTACACTTAAAATAAATATAAAATAAAATTAATTCAGTCAACATGAGAGGTAAACTCCTGTGAAAAAAAATTATGTTTGTATGCATTGATTTAATTCATGCATTTATTATCACAATGAATTAAGAATATTTAAATTGTATTAATATTTTATATATTTATGAAAGTTACATAAAACATTTATCTATAAATATGCAATAATGCTAGCACACAAGGTACATAAAGTACAGACCTGGTTTCTTACACGTCCAGTTTCATCGTGTAAAAATGAAAATACACGGACTTTCCCATTTCACATTTTCAGTAAGCATGCAAAAGAGTCTAAAAGCTCAATATTAACAGTTTAAAAGCCTCGAATCAATCTTTTACATAGAGATTGTGTCATACTTAAACAATAAAGAGGAAATCTATCAGGTAGAAAAGCATTTTTATTTATTTTTTATTATTATTAAAAACCAATGACTAAATCTTCCTTTATGTACTGATGCCGAAAATACATCAAATTAGATTGGGGTCAAACCCTAACCCTTCCCAGAATGACTGAATTCGAGTCAGAACGAAATGCTTCACCTGCACAGAAGCACCACAACAGAGTCGGCTTTAGCCGGGATGAACCCGAGCAGGAACACATTACGGCAGCCGCAGTTATAGCACTCCAGAACCGTCTCTCCCAGCGGCCCGTCCTTATGCAGCGTCACCTCCTTACATTTGGCCCTCACCAAGTGGTTCACGATATGACTGAGAAAACAAATATAATCATTTTAAGTTTTAACAATGCTTTGGTTAACCAGATTAATGGACTGGGGGACTCACCTGCCAGAGGTGTTGCCGCGGCCGTTGCAGAACCATTTCTTGCTGGTGTTGCAATAGACCACACATGCTGGATCATGGATGCCACAGTAGCTGCAAACACACGAAACAAAAACCAGCCCACAAAATTGATAATCTTACATACAATATTATTCAGAATTTGAGTCAGTGTGATTTATTAAAGTCTTCTAGTCTGTTCTGCTAACCAAGGATGCATTTATTTGAATACAAATATAGTGAAATATTAAAATTTCAAATAACTGCTTTCTATTTAAATGTATTTTAAATGTAATTTATTCCTGTGATGCAAAGCTGGATTTTCAGCATCATTAATCCAGTCTTCAGTGTAACATGATCCTTCAGAAATAATTTAATATGCTTATTTGCTGATCAAGAAACATTTCAGATTATTATCAATGTTGAAAACAGTTGTGCCGCTTCATATTTTAGTGGAAACTATGATACATATATTTTATGAATCTTTGATGAACAAAAAGTTCAAAATATTTGAGATTTGACTATTATCAGATATATTCAAACGTAATATTTGAAATACAAAAATATATATAAATATTTGAAATAGGAATCTTTTGTAACATTATAAAAATATGTACCATCATTTTTGAATCAATTTAATGCATCCTCGTGGAATAAAAATATTAATTTATTTAAAATAAAAAAATCTTACCAACTCAAACGCTTGATAGGTAGTTTATGTACAAACTAATTATGAATATTTAAAAAAAGTCAAAAAATTTGGTGAAAATAATGACAATGTCTGAAAATATACACTTCCCTTTAACACAGTCATATCAATTATGACCTAAAATCTTGCTAATAAAGAACTACTTCAAAAACAAAATACCTACATCAAGCATAATTCACAATCAGACGTCATGCATCACTTTTTACATAAATAAGTTGCCTGGGACAACTGACATGTATTCAGCACAGTGTCATTACACAAAGAATACCTTGAGTGACCAACCAGAGGTAAGCATTTCAGAGAACCGTGCATTATTATATCTCTCTCACAGCTACAGACACATGATTACAGCGTGAGAGATCAGGGCAGGTGTGACATCCGTACCTGCAGGCGTGCACCGGCAGATCTTTAGTGTAGTAAGTATCTTCTTCATCCTCCTCAAAGTTCAGCTCGGCCAGAAGTTGGCTGGTCTTCGCCACTGCATCCTCTCCATTGGGCAGAATGCCATCAGGCCCATTCACCTAAACACAAAACAGTTCACCTTAGCACCACCATATCTACAAACAAATCTCAAAGTGTACAAGCGGGAAAACAGGAGATTCAATCCAGTGCACATTTAAGCCTCAAATCACACACATCTGCAACTTACACCATCAGAAACACAAGTACAAATGCACAACTGATTTACTAAAACAAACTAACTCAGCAGCATATACTTAACAAAAGTCTGAAAACACATGTTTGAAAGATGCAGCTAATGCACAAAAACCAGATAAAACACCTTATTAAAGCAAACATATCAATTTAACTAAATAATTTCCATTTAAACACACCTGCAAGTTATATTTACCATACAAAAGAAACCCCTATAATCAAACATGATCTTAAAAAAACTGGTTTAGTTCAATAAAATCCTTCTGAAACACATACATGTGAGATAAACCTGTGACAAACAATATAACACGTGCCAAAAAATCAAATAAGATGCATGTTATTATAACAGCAAAATAGTTCATAAATATTTCACACACCACATCATTACTATAACATCAATATAGTAAACAAACACACACCTGTCAGGTGCAGCTAACACAAGCTATCTGTAATAAAACCACATCTCTGAGAATAAGCGGTTATTATAACATGCTGTTTATTTCTATAATAAATTAGATTATTATTAACACTAACGTAGTTCACAAAAGTCCCTCTTAAAGTACACAAATACACCTGAGATCTGCAGCTAGCCAACCAAAACAAGCAATTTGACGTAACGCATCCATAATCAATCATAACATGAGAGCTAGTGTATTTATTAACTAATTAAATTGAACAAAACACTGACGTAGTTCACAAAAGTCCCTCTGAAAGTACGCAAATACACCTGAGATCTGTAGCTAGCCAACCAAAACAAGCAATTTGACAACGTATTTCACCATCGATAGCAACGTAAGAGCTAATATATGTAGTTTAATTTATTAGCACATTAACTTTGTATTTGTACACTATTGTAGTTCACAAAAGTCTTTCTGACAACTCTCTCTATCTGGCGGCCTACTCTGTCGTTGCTAACGCTAACGCGGCTAACGCCTGCTAGCTCGCCATATTTGGACTCAAACGCGTTGAAGGCCGCCTGACAGAACGCTCGATTGTGTGTTTATACCTGGTTGTCGAGTTGACTCTGGGTCTGGCCTTGAGTTTGGGTCTGGCTGGGCAGCGTGAAGTCGGTAAACTCGAACTCGGAGCCCTGCGTGTCGGCCCCGAGCAGCTCCGTTTCCTCCGTGTCCAGGAAGGTGAGCGTCTGCGAGCTCGGCCCGTACGCCTCCACACTCATCTTTTTCTGACTTTACTGGCCGCCTTTTCACAGAAAACACCGGGTAATCCCTCTAATCCCTCTAAACGAACGACCGAAGCGCGTCGGGCGACGTTTGTTTTGGTTCGAAGGGAAGAGAAAGATAAGGCGCGCGACGGACTCGTGCAGAAATGAAAGCAAACGATTCCGGAGAAGACTCGACTCCCACTCGCGCGCGGTGCCATTGACGTCACGGGCGAGCGTAACCAACGTAGAGCGCACAAACGCGATGACGTCTACACACATTCGCTGTTTTGCAGGAAAAGGGCAGTTTAGTTCTGTAAATCTATTCCTGTCAGGAAAATACACACCATTATAGAGCTTCTATTAATGGCACATTGTTTAAAAATAGAGGTTTAGCTCTTCTAAAATATTATGTGAATTTTATGAACAGGTATATTTGTAGCAATAACCAAAAATCATTAGGATATTACATAAAAATCATGTTCAATGAAGATATTTTGTAAATGTACATACTGTAAACATATAAAAATATATTTTTTATTAGTGATATGCATTGCTAAGAACTTCATTTGGACAATATTTCGATTTTAATTTTATTTTTGCTCCCTCAGATTTTCAAATATGTGTTTCTCAGTCAAATATTGTCCTATTTTAAACCATACATCAATAAAAATATTATTTATTGGATTGAAAGCTTTGGAAAAGCAATGGAAAGCTTTGATATATAAATCTTAATGTCAAAAATGTACCCTTATGACTGGTTTTGTGGTTCTGTGTCTATATAATATACAGTTTCTTCATTAATATAGGCACCTTTGGTAAATATGAGCAAAGGCGGCTGCAAAAATACATAATTCAAAAATTCACAAAATTATAAACTTTCATTGAAGTAAATCAATTGTATGTGGGTGGAAACACTTTTTTCTCCAATGCATGTTGGCTACCATTAATATCTCTGAAGCATCTTCATTCATATTAACATTTTGTAGCACACCAGGATTATAAATATGAGGAAACACAAATGCCAAATTCCCTTAATCATCCATCACAATGAGAAAAACCAAAGAATATATTTCTGATGTGCAGCAAAAGATAATTGAGCTTCACAAATTAGTGAAGTGGCTTTAAGAAAAGAGCTAGAGCAGTCAGCTTTCCACCATTAGGGCAATAATTCATAATTTCCAATCAACATTAAATGTTAGGAAACTGCCTGGAAGAGGACGTGTGTCTATATTGTCCTAATACACGGTGATAAGGATGAGTTTGAGCGGCTAAAGACTCTCCAAGGATCACAGCTGGAGAACTGAAGAAAAATAGTTGAGTCTCGGGGTCAGAAAACCTTTAAAGAAATGGTCAAACATCACCTACATCACCTCATGTTGTTTGGGAGGGTTTCGAGAAAAATGATCCTAGCTCATCTAAAAACAATCTCCAGCATATTCAGTTATCAGACACGACTGGAACTTCAAATGGGACTGGCTTCGATGGTCAGACGAAACTAATAAATGAGCTTTCTAACACTCAAGATGTGTTTGGTGAACACAGGGATAAAAAGTACCCCATGTGTAGAATGAAATACACTGCTGTATTTTTGATGTTGTGGGTCTATATTTCTGCTGGAGGTCCTGGACATCTTGTTTAGACACATGGCATCATGGATTCTATCAAATACCAACAGATACAAAGTCAATACGTGACTGACTCGGTTAGAAATCTTATAATGGGCCATGTTTGGATCGTACAACCGTACAATAATCCAAACACAAACTTGGGAAAAGGACGTTGCAATAATTGGGTGCCAATAACTGCGGCTAACGTGAACTAGAGAAAGCATTTATTTCATAATGTGAGTCCCCCCCCCCCCACTGCTTTACTTCAATGAAAGGTAATAATCTTATACATGTTTTGAATGAAAGATCAAAAGGATAAACAACGCAGATTAATTTCCACAGCTGCCTTTGCTCATATTTACCAAGCGTGCTGATATTAGCGGAGGACACTGTACACTACTGTGTGCTAAAGTGACTCCATCTAAAACTGCTGGATCATTTCAACCGCATTTTCTCATTTGTTTATAATTATACAAATGATGCATTAAGTTTTCAAGACCTCGTTTATGTTTATAGAATGTGGAATTTTATATATATCTGATTTGTGAATAAAAACAGAGAAAAACCTGAAGTATTATGACCTCTTACTGCATCTGAAGATTTCTATTGTACGCACATATAAGATTATTAATATATTAATAATAATACAATTCCTAATGCAACTCAGAAAATGACAAACATAAAACATTTCTCTAGTGATCTCATACTTTTGTATATTAAAATGTAAACTATTATACATTTAGATAAGTTATACATAAATATAAATATAGATAGTTATTAATTAGAAATATTATTGGTATAATTTCATTATGAATGTGTGGGTGTATATATATATAATTTTAAATGTAAGATTCAGGAATAAAGAAAGTTAAATAAGGCAGAAATCATTTATTGAGAGCTACAATTTGTAAAAAATAATTCTTGAAAATATAGAAACAAAACATAAAGAGAAAGAACAACAGTGTCCACACACGTGAGAATATTAATGCATACATAATAATACCTACCGTAATAGGATAAAATGGATCCATGGCAACAAAGAAATAACAGTGTTTAGGCAACATGAAAAATAATTCGATTCACAGCATAATTAGTCTGGTCCACTGATTGTGATCGATAACAGATTCCAGTAAAAACCTAGAAAACAAGCTAAAGACGATTAAAACCAATTCAAATTACATTTTATAAAATCATATAATGGACTGAGAAATTATGGTCTAATAGAATATAATATCCAGCATTTTGAAAAGAGTCTAAAAGAAATGTAAAGAGAAACTCTTGAATAACGTCCACTGAGAGAAGACAAACATCACCGTACAATCATCTCACGATTTCACACCTTAACGGTGCTGATATAATTAGAGCTTAATTACTCAAAAGGCATCGGGTTCAGGTGTCTTTATGTGGGACCCAGTACACGAATGGTTTCATATGAGGAAAAACAGATTTCAGTTTGATGCATATAACCGTGTACTCACTTTATCAGCATATAGACGTGGTTATCATCTTTTTCAGATCATAGCTTTTATTATGTCATAATAACTTTAGGTCTCTATAATATGATCTTTGCACCTGCTCTTCAGTCTGTAATAACGCTCACACGTTCTGTCCAGTGTGTTTGGGGTATAACTGAAAGCTGCAGATGATAAAGTCATATTTGAAACAGCGTTATTTTACTATCGTTAAGATACTTTTAGTTTTAAAACATATTTTGAATCACGTTTTTTTTTTTTTTTTAAGTTTTAGTTTTTTAGATGTTTTAAATATTCTTTAATGTCCATATAGTTTTAGTTTTTATATTTTCTGTTTTTTTAAACTTTAGTTAAAATTTCAGTAATTTAGTTTTTATTAATATTTTGTATTAGTTGTAATTTTAATATTTTGTCCTTTTCATTTTAATTCGAAATTTAGCCATTTTATTTTTTTAAGTTTTAGTTTTTTAGATGTTTTAAATATTCTTTAATGTCCATATAGTTTTTGTTTTTTAAACTTTAGTTAAAATTTCACTCATTTAGTTTTATTAATATTTTGTATTAGTTTTAATTGTAATATTTTGTCCATTTTCATTTTAGTTAGCAATTTAGCCATTTTCATATATATAAATATTTTAAATCAATCGGTTTTAATAGTTTGAATGAGTTTATTATTTTGTCATTTTAGTTAGTTTTCGTAATTTAGCCAATTTTATATATATATATATATATAAATATTTTAAATATGTCAATAGGTTTTAATAGTTTGAATGAGTTTATTATTTTGTCATTTTCATTTGAGTTAGTTTTAGTAATTTAGCCAATTTTAGCCAATTTTATATATTTTTTAAAAATGAAAATATAGTTTTTAATACTTTAATAAGTTTTGATTTTATAATTTTGTTCCAGTTTCATTTGAGGTAAAGCTGCAGTAATTTAGTTGTGTGTAAGTATATTTTTTGATGAATTTGTATTAGTTTTAGTTATTTTACTATAAGTTAAACTAAATGAAAATAAAAAATTACTAGATGAATATATATATATATATATATATATATATATATTACCTGCCCCCAACATTCATTATTCATTTTAGTTTAGTTTAGCTTGTATTTAATGCCATGCCAGCTTCTATGGCTATTGTCATGTATCATAATAATTATAGTTGATTATAATAACCCTGGTTTAAATGACTTTATACTACAGACATACTTAATCTGGTGAATGATGATTTTAGAAATTCTGCTTTGACGGTTTAAAAACAAATCATTTTTGAAATACGGTTTAAAGCTCTCCATGTATTCGTAGTGTTTTCACATTAGAGCGACACTTCCAAGTCTTTTTTAAGCATAACACCAAATCTCTGCATGTTTCAAGTATACCCCATTAAAGTGCGTTCTTGACTATTAGAACGCAGCCGTAGGACTGAGTTTAGCACACAAGCTGCATCTCAAACCAGCTGACTGATCCTAGTATGTGGCACACAAGTTAAGACACTGATGTGTTCAAATGTGCATGAACTCTTGAATCCAAAGCCACGCTACATAACAGCGTACGAGACTCGCCTGCGCTCTCAGTGGTCGTGCAGGCAGTGTTTCTTTCCTGGTTGTGCTCCATCAGTTCAAGCATCTCCAGGATGACGGCCCTGAGGGCCTGAGCGAGCTGCTCCGCGCTGTAGGGCTTCCCAAGAGGAGGAACGTGCACAAACGCAGATCTGCCTCGCCCAGAAACAGAGACGCGTAGTAGGTGTAGTCACACAGATACCTGGGAAAGAGGACAGAGCATTTGTCATAAGAAATAAACAATAAGTCTGTCCTGATTAAAAAAAAATCACTGTTGCATGCAGTAACACAGAGGTTCTCAATTCCAGTCCTCGCGCCCCCCCGCTCTGCATATTTTGCATGTCTCTCTTTGTTAACACACCTGATTCAGATAATCAGCTTGTTAGAAGTGCGCTTGTTAGGTGTGTGTGTGTGTGCGCAGTAAGGGTGTGTGTGTGTGTGTGTGTGCGCAGTAAGGGTGTGTGTGTGTGTGTGCGTGCGTTTGTGTGTGTGTGTGTGCAGTAAGGGTGTGTGTGTGCGCAGTAAGGGTGTATGTGTGTGTGTGTGCAGGCAGTGTGCGTGTGTGTGTGTGTGTGTGTGTGTGTGTGTGCAGTAAGGGTGTGTGTGTGTGTGTGTGTGTAGTAAGGGTGTGTGTGTGTGTGCGCAGTAAGGGGGTGTGTGTGTGTGCGCAGTAAGTGTGTGTGTGTGTGTGTGTGTGTGTGTGTGTGTGTGTGCCACGCGTGCCGCACGGAGGTCTGAGTGATACGAGTGCGCTTGAAATATCAAGTGGAGGCGGGTCCGGATTGAATTCCCTCCCGGTCCGTATCCGGACTTCGAGAAGCCCTGATTTAGTAGATTCTTCGAGGTGTCAGCAAACAAGCAAGAAGAGCTTTGTACCTGCCGGCGTCCTTTGACACAGACACAGAGACGCCGAGCTCGGAGGAGTTGACTCTATTACAGACGGCGTCCATGTCTATGACGGACTGAATGCAGTCCGGTCCTCCCTCCACACAGCAGCGCGTCTCCGGACAGAAGCTGCAGTTATCCAGGCGCATGTATCCCTGGTTATGACCACACTGTTCAAGCGTTACGGTCGTGGCCATCCCGGACACTCCCACGTGGACCACTAACTTTGATAAAAATAGGATTTAAACATGAAACGTATTTCTAAAATATAAAGATAAGTCATTAATGCTTCTATAACACTGGTGACTAAAATATTTTTAATCTCCTGCTCACCAAGGCTGCATTTGTTGTGTAAAAATAGTCATATTGTGAAATACTAACTAAAACAGTTCCTATTTTGATTATATATTTTCCCACAAAAATATTGAGCAGCACAACTGTTTTCAACATTGATAATAATCAGAAATGTTTTTTGAGCAGTAAATCAGTATGATTTCTGAAGATCATGTGACACTGAAGACTGGAGTAATGATGCTGAACATTCAGAAATAACTTACATTTTAACATTAACATAAAAAACAATTAACATCAAGAAATCAGTTAGTTTAAACTGAAATAACATTTCACAATATTACTGTTTTTACTGTATTTTGATCAAATAAATGTAGCCTCGGTGAGCAAAAGAATTAAAAAAATATTTTTTAATTATTCCAAACTTTGTTTGCCAGTGTAATAAATGATATGATACATTTTGGTTAAAATTATTAGATGCAATTCGTCATATATAAAAACATTATGTAAAATAGACTATTTTAATTTGACTACTTGTGTACATAGACAAATAATTAATTGTATTCAATAATGTAATATTAATTATATATACACAATAAATATAATTTAAATATATAATACTTTTATGAGCATAATATTATTTTTATTTTGTATATAACATACATACACTAGTACAGAGCACAATAAACATAGAATTGATATATATATATATATATATATCTCACAGAAGTGAGTACACCCCTCACATTTTTGTAAATATTTTATTATATCTTTTCATGTGACAACACTGAAGAAATGACACTTTGCTACAATGTAAAGTAGTGAGTGTACAGCTTGTATAACAGTGTACATTTACTGTTCACTTAAAATAACTCAACACACAGCCATTAATGTCTAAACCGCTGGCCACAAAAGTGAGTACACCCCTAAGTGAAAATGTCCAATTTGGGCCCAATTAGCCATTTTCTCTCCCCGGTGTCATGTGACTCGTTAGTGTTACAAGGTCTCAGGTGTGTTAAATTTGGCGTTATCGCTCTCACTCTCTCATACTGGTCACTGGAAGTTCAACATGGCACCTCATGGCAAACAACTCTCTGAGGATCTGAAAAAAATTATTGTTGCTCTACATAAAGATGGCGTAGGCTATAAGAAGATTGCCAAGACCCTGAAACTGAGCTGCAGCACGGTGGTCAAGACCATACAGCGGTTTAACAGGACCGGTTCCACTCAGAACAGGCCTCACCATGGTCGACCAAAGAAGTTGAGTGCACGTGCTCAGCGTCATATCCAGAGGTTGTGTTTGGGAAATAGATGTATGAGTGCTGCCAGCATTGCTGCAGAGGTTGAAGGGTGGGCTGTCAGAACCATGAATGCCAACATGTACTGTGACATACTGAAGCAGAGCAGGATCCCCTCCCTTCGGAGACTGGGCCGCAGGGCAGTATTCCAACATGATAACGACCACTGCCTTGCTAAAGAAGCTTATGGTAAAGGTGAAGGACTGTCTCCAGACCTAGACACTATTGAGCATCTGTGGAGCATCCTCAAACGGAAGGTGGAGGAGTGAAAGGTCTCTAACATCCACCAGCTCCGTGATGTCATCATGGAGGAGTGGAAGAGGACTCAACCTGTGAAGCTCTGGTGAACTCCGTGCCCAAGAGGGTTAAGGCAGTGCTGGAAAATAATGGTGGCCACACAAAATATTGACACTTTGGGCCCAATTTGGACATTTTTCTCTTAGGGGTGTACTCACTTTTGTGGCCAGCGGTTTAGACATTAATGGCTGTGTGTTTAGTTATTTTGAGGGGACAGTAAATGTACACTGTTATACAAGCTGTACACTCACTACTTTACATTGTAGCAAAGTGTCATTTCTTCAGTGTTGTCACATGAAAATATATAATAAAATATTTACAAACGTATGACGGGTGTACTCACTTCTGTGAGATACTGTGTGTGTGTGTGTGTGTGTGTGTATATATGTGGTAATATGGTATGGCAACATTTAGCATAACTAAAATATAAAATAAATATGATATTGTTACGCTACTTGAGGAAGGTGCTGTTTCCATAGAATCGGCAGAAGACTCTGGACCGCCTGATACTCCACAGGAACTTCAGCAACGTGAAGGTTTACATCGTGACCCAAACCCAGTTTCTCCAGCTCCTGACACGAGGAAATCTTTATGTTAAGTCATGCAGACGCATGGGAACAAACAGCGAGTACAGCTCATAGTTGATGTGCTCTGGCGGTGTGAACATCGTACCTGTACTGCCACCCAGCTGGCATTGACGGTGTGTTCACCGAACGGCTCAAAACCTACAGAAACAGAGAAATCATAAGGCAGACGTAACATATTGTGTTATACTCGATGCTGATTGGTCAAACGTTTTATAAAACAACACTCAGCTGAAGAATTGATCATTGTCTCTTGTATCACTCTCACTTTCTTCTCACATAATAAGATCATTTCTACTCCGATTAATATTTCATGTCCGTGTATTTATTCATTTATGTGGTAAGTGATGAATAAAGTGCAATAATCCAGTCATTATCACCTATACAATCTCTTCAGAGTGATTTAAGACCCCTCAGCTTTTCTGTTTTATAGCCGTTACACACTTTATACTCGGCAGGCTTTCAGGATGATAAAGTCAGCTAAATCTAAACCCTGCAGTCCAGAGTCTAAGATCTGATCCTGCTTTAAACGGGACGTAATGAGTAACTCTTGCGTTTGAGTTTCAGATGAGATGCGTCCATCAGTAACCTGAACAGAGCAAACACAGAAGCCAAGAGTCAAGCAAAAACTTGATTATTTACTTCTCTGGAACACCTTTTATCAGCTGCATTAGGAGGGAAAAAATGCATAATAAGATTTAATTAAAATGTGTAATTATCAGATGGTAATATCATGTTGCATGACAATATTGTGTGTGTGTGTAGATATGATATTATGGTATACATATTACATATTATGGTACTGAATACATTTTAATATATTCCAAATAGGGTTGTTTTTTGTTGCTATTAACATTTTTGTTACTTGAAACAGAGCTGAAATAAAATAAAATGATTATGTGACAACTGAAACTAATTTAAGTTAAAATACTAAAATTGCATTAAAATAAATACAAACTCTACTAAAAATAAACCAGAAATAAAAATGAAATGATTATGTGACAACTGAAAATAATTTAAGTTAAAATACTAAAATTACTTGAAAAAATAAATGCAAACTAAACTAAAAATAAAAGTTAATTAAACATAAACCAACAACAAAAACGAATAAGAATGAAAAAGGCAAATAAAATTACTAAAAATGTACATATTATAAAAATGTTAAATATTACATATTGTTAAAAAAATTAAGTTATGTTATTACCATAGTAAAAGTCCAAAAACACTAAAATCATAGCATTTATATGTAAAAAATTAATGAGCACAAACCGACATGTACAGAAAAATAAATTGAATTACCTGAATTAATAAAACAAAACACTGTGGTCCTTCCTGATAGTTTTAAGTAACGTTAGTGGACGTACTTCGTAAAAATAAGTGACTTTTAGTTTTGTATTTAGTGTCAAACGACTTTCAGTTGTAAAGGTGCTCTTTTGCGTGTTATGAAATGGATTATGATAATATCAGTGATAGAAACGGACTCAGCGGTCACTAGAACAACTCTTAAAACTGACACAACAATCACACGAGGCACCAAAACATCCCGTTTACCGCTTCAACGCCTTCCTCACAGCTTACCTGTCACGATAACCGTCTTCTTCTGCTCCATCGCGGAGAAATGAGAGAGTTTCGATCAAAAACAAAACAAAGACCATCGGATCCGATCTTCACAGACTGACATAAACACACATCATGTTCAGCTCTTGCTCTCGCGCTCTGAGTCTGATCTGAGATCAGCGCCACCGCAGGACACCAGCGCCACCTGCCGCTCCGGCGCGGCTCCATTATAAACACCAGCGACGTCTACAGACAAATATCACCGCTTTATGTATATGTTTTCATCTGAATTTCTCAATGTTTAATAATTACATTGGAAAAATATAGATTTTTTATTGAGTTTTAAATAAAACAAAAAGTATAGGTTTTATACAAGAATATATATTTTTTCAGTTTTTCTACTTTGGAATTACTATCTGTCTGTCTATCTATCTATCCATCTATCTGTCTATCTATCTATCTGTCTGTCTATCTATCTATCTGTCCATCTATCTATCTATCCGTCTATCTGTCTGTCCATCTCTCTGTCTATCTATCTATCTGTCCATCTATCTATCTATCCGTCTATCTATCTATCTGTCTGTCCATCTCTCTGTCTATCTATCTATCTGTCCATCTATCTATCTATCCGTCTATCTGTCTGTCCATCTCTCTGTCTATCTATCTATCGTTCTATCTATCCGTCTATCTATCCATCCATCCGTCTATCTATCTATCCGTCTATCTGTCTGTCTATCTATCTATCTATCTATCTATCCATCCATCCATCCATCCATCCATCCATCCATCCGTCTATCTGTCTGTCTATCTATCTATCTATCCATCCATCCATCCATCCGTCTATCTGTCTGTCTGTCTATCTATCTATCTATCTATCCATCCATCCATCCATCCGTCTATCTGTCTGTCTATCTATCTGTCCATCCATCCATCCATCCATCCATCCATCCATCCATCCATCCATCCGTCTATCTGTCTGTCTATCTATCTATCTATCTATCTGTCTATCCATCTATCTATCTATCGTCTATCTATCCATCTGTCTATCTGTCTGTCCATCTCTCTATCTGTCTGTCTGTCTATCTATCGTTCTATCTATCTGTCTATCTATCCGTCTGTCTGTCTATCTATCTGTCTGTCTATCCATCCATCTATCTATCTATCCATCTATCTGTCTGTCTATCTATCTATCTGTCTGTCTATCTATCCGTCTATCTATCTATCTATCTGTCTGTCTATCTATCTGTCTGTCTATCCATCCATCTATCTATCTATCCATCTATCTGTCTGTCTATCTATCCGTCTATCTATCTATCTATCTGTCTGTCTATCTATCATTCTATCTATCTATCCATCTGTCTGTCTATCCATCCATCTATCTATCTATCCATCTATCTGTCTGTCTATCTATCCGTCTATCTATCTATCTATCTGTCTGTCTATCTATCCGTCTATCTATCTATCTATCTGTCTGTCTATCCATCCATCTATCTATCTATCCATCTATCTGTCTGTCTATCTATCCGTCTATCTATCTATCTATCTGTCTGTCTATCCATCCATCTATCTATCTATCCATCTATCTGTCTGTCTATCTATCCGTCTATCTATCTATCTATCTGTCTGTCTATCTATCTGTCTGTCTATCTGTCATTCTATCTATCCGTCTATCCATCCATCCATCTGTCTGTCTGTTTGTCTATCTATCGTATGTTTTACATTTATTTTCTATGTTAATAATTGAAGCTTAACGTGCTCTTGGTATGAAATAAAGACGACATGAACAAAAATGGCACATTATTATGGTTCTTAACACTGATTACCATTTGAAATCTTTGGCCTTCTAGTGATCTTTACCTACACAAACATGCATGGACCTGGTTTGCTGAGGAGTGTTGGTGGTTTTGACTTGTGTGCCAACACCCATAGCTGAGATCGGGTTCAAACCTGTTTGTGTGAGCTGGTCTCCGAGGAAAAAAGGACTTCCCATTGTGGTGTTGATAGTTAATTAGCAGTGTTCCTTCATGAGTCACGCTGAACACGGAGACAGTCACTGACTCTGCTGTCAGCCTGTTCTAATGATGTGGAGACAAGATACTGAAGACGCTGCCAACCAAATAAAATGCTGAATTACATTAGGATCTTTTTACATTTAAAAAGAGAGAGAGAGAATTGTAATTGTATAAATACACTGAACTAAATTATAAACGCAACACTTTTGTTTTTGCCCCCATTTTTCATGAGCTGAACTCAAAGATCAAATACTTTTTCTATGAACACAAAAGGCCTTTTTCTCTCAAATATTGTTCACAAATCTGTCTAAATCTGTGTTAGTGAACGAGATAATCCATCCACCTCACAGGTGTGGCATATCAAGATGCTGATTAGACAGCATGATTATTGAACAGGTGTGCTTTAGGCTGGCCACAATAAAAGGACACTCTAAAATGTAGTTTTACTGTATTGGGGGGGGGGGTATCTGAAAACCAGTCAGTATCTGGTGTGACCACCATTTGCCTACAACACATCTCCTTCACATAGAGTTGACCAGGTTGTTGATTGTGGGCTGTGGGATGTTGGTCACTCCTCTTCAATGGCGGTGTGAAGTTGCTGGATATTGGCAGGAACTGGAACACGCTGTCGTATACGCCGATCCAGAGCATCCCAAACATGCTCAATGGGTGACATGTCCGGTGAGTATGCTGGCCATGCAAGAACTGGGATGATTTCAGCTTCCAGGAATTGTGTACAGATGCTTGCAACATGCCGTGCATTATCATGCTACAACATGAGGTGATGGTCGTGGATGAATGGCACAACAATGGGCCTCAGAATCTCGTCACGGTATCTCTGTGAAGAGAACACCTCTCCAAAGTGCCAGACGCCATCGAATGTGAGCATTTGCCCACTCAAGTTGGTCACGATAACGAACTGCAGTCAGGTCGAGACCCCGATGAGGACGATAAGCATGCAGCTGAGCTTCCCTGAGACGTTTCTGAAAGATTGTGCAGAAATTCTTTGGCTATGCAAACCGATTGTTGCAGCAGCTGTCCGGGTGTCTGGTCTCAGACGATCTTGAAGATGCTGGATGTGGAGGTCCTGGGCTGGTGTGGTTACACGTGGTCTGCGGCTGTGAGGCCGGTTGGATGTACTGCCAAATTCTCTGAAACACCTTTGGAGACGGCTTATGGTAGAGAAATGAACATTCAATTCACAGGCAACAGCTCTGGTGGACATTCCTGCAGTAAGCATGCGAATTGCACGCTCCCTCAAAACTTGCGGCATCTGTGGCATTGTGCTGTGTGATAAAACTGCACATTTTAGAGTGGCCTTTTATTGTGGCCAGCCTAAAGGTGCGTTCACACCAGATGCGAATGAAGCGAATAAATCGCGCTATTCGCGCGTAGTTGGACGCTTGAACATTTTGAGTTTACTCGCTTCATTCGCACGTGAAATTCGCTACACAACAGACGCGAATACGCATCATGGGAGGGGCTTCTGCAGGCAGCTCCAGTCTCGTTGCAAAATGTATTCCTGTTTTTGTAAAAGTACGAAGATGTATATATAGCTCCGGGTACCCACATACAACCAATATTACATTGTCCTCCATTGTTGTTTAGGATTTTCTGCCTCCGCTCGTAATGACGTCACTGCTAGAGCAAGCTCCTGATTGGTTAACGCGGCGCGAATATCCGTCAAAGTTCATATTTTTCAACTCGAGCTATTCGCGCCGCCTCATTCGTGCGAATAGCACCGCAGGATTGTCTATCACGTCTTTGCATTGACTTAACATGTAAATCATTCGCGCGTAACGCTTCATTCGCGTCTGGTGTGAACGCACCTTAAGGCTCACCTGTCTAATCATGCTGTCTAATTAGCATCTTGATATGACACACCTGTGAGGAGGATGTTTATTTCGTTCACTAACACAGATTTAGACAGATTTGTGAACAATATTTGAGAAAAAGGCCTTTTGTGTCACAATGAGAATGGAAGGATCCAAACGCAAAAGGATAGTAAACACAGTCTTTAATGAAGGAGCAAAAACAAGGCTGTCTGTCGTGCGTAGACGCAGAACTGAGAAAAATACAAAACAAAACTTGAAGACGATGATCCAAGGAAATCAGTCTAGGGAGACTTTGTGGAACCGGACTAACTGGAAGCGGCAGCAGGACACCGAGGAAGCACCAGAAACTCTCAGCATCTCCAGGCGAGACAAGACAAGGTACAAGATCTTAATACTATGAAAAAAACAAGAGAACACATACAATGCATGATATACAATAATCCGACAGAGAGCCACGAGCGCAGACGCTGTAAAATAGAGGGACTGATTAAATGAGTGAGAACAGGTGGCACTGCAAAGTAGCTTAACGCTGATTGAAATAACAAACAGGTGGGGAGAGAGAGGTGTAAGTGTCAGTATGCATGTGTGTGTGTGAGTGTGTGTGTGTGTGTGTGAGTGTGTGTACAACAGAGTGAGAGAGAGAGAGAAAGAAGAAGCAAACCCAGATCATGACAGTACCCCTCTCTCAACGAGCGCCACCAGGCGCTCCCGAGACAGGAGCCTGACGAGAACGGTAGAAGTCCTCGATCAGCGAGCGATCCAGGACGTCCCGGGCCGGAATCCAACGCCTCTCCTCAGGACCGTACCCCTCCCAGTCAACCAAAAACTGGTGACCACGCCCACGAGGGCGCACGTCAAGGAGCTTACGGACTCTGTAAATAGAAGCCTCCTTGTCAATAGGAGGAGGGGGAAGGGGGGGGCGGGTCGGAGCGCGGAAAACAGGTTTGACGCAGGACACGTGAAAAACCGGGTGAACACGGCGCAACTGACGGGACAATCTGAGCTTGATCGCAACCGGACTGAGAACCTTAACAATAGAAAAGGGCCCAACAAAGCGGGGCATCAGCTTGCGAGAACCCTCCTGGATGGGGAGATTGCGGGTGGAAAGCCACACCTTCTGACCACAAACATACCTGGGGGACCGGACCCGGTGACGATTGGCGGCTCGACGTGTGCGTGTTCTAGTACGACATAACGCAGATCTCACTCTCCTCCAGGTACGCTTACATCTCTGAATAAACCTCTCTACAGAGGGAACGGAGGACTGGGATTCTTGGGATGCGAATAGAGGCGGTTGGTAACCAAGACAACACTCAAACGGAGATAACCCAGTGGCGGACGAGGGAAGAGAATTATGAGCATACTCGGCCCAGGCCAGTTGATCGCACCACGACGGAGTGCGTGAAGTTAAACTACGCAACATGCGACCGAGAATTTGATTGGTCCTTTCGGCTTGCCCATTGGTCTGTGGATGGAATCCTGACGACAGAGCAGGGGAGGCCCCTATCTGATGACAGAACTCCTTCCAGAACTGAGAGGCGAATTGAGGCCCTCTGTCAGACACAATGTCCGAAGGAAGACCATGAATCCTAAACACATGATCTACCATGACTTCGCGGTCTCACGGGCGGACGGTAGCTTAGGAAGAGGGATAAAATGGGCAGCTTTAGAAAAACGATCCACCACGGTGAGGATAACCGTATTACCTGCCGAAAGCGGAAGACCGGTAACAAAATCCAACGCAATGTGAGACCACGGCCGAGATGGAATGGGGAGGGGCCTAAGAAGACCTGCCGGTGGTGAATTACTAGACTTAGTCTGGGCACACACCTGACACGAGGCAACAAAGCGTCGAACGTCGCGTTCTCTGGTGGGCCACCAAAAGCGTTGACTGATCGCGGCTAAAGTACCCCTGATTCCCGGGTGTGCCATCAATTTGGAAGAGTGACCCCAGCGAAGGACAGTGGAACGAACGACCTCAGGGACGAATAACGTTCCCTCAGGAGCGCGGGCTGGTCTGGTGACATGCAAAAGAGCTCTTCTCACAGCCTGTTCCACTCCCCAGGAGGCAGCCTGACGAGCCGAACTGGCGTGAGAGGGCGTCAGGCTTCAGATTCTTGGAGCCGGGTCTAAACGAGATCGTAAAATCAAAACGGCCGAAGAAAAGAGCCCAACGAGCCTGACGGGCGTTAAGTCTCTTAGCGGAACGGATGTACTCCAAATTTTGATGATCCGTCCAGACAATGAATGGAACGCTGGCTCCCTCGAGCCAGTGTCGCCACTCACCAAGGGCCAGACGGATCGCCAAAAGTTCTCGGTTGCCGACATCGTAATTGTGTTCCGCGGACGAAAGGCGGGAGTAAAAGGCGCCGGATGTACCTTGTTGTCAAGGGACGCTGCGATAAGATGGCACCCACCCGGCGGAAGCATCAACCTCAACTATAAACTGCTTCTCGGGATCAGGAGTGATGAGGATGGGAGCGGAGGTAAACAACCCCTTGCCGTTCGAACGCATCCTGAGCAGCTCCGGACCAAGAAAAGCGAGTCTTAGAAGAGGTGAGAGTAGTAAGCGGAGCGGCGACACGACTAAAATCCCTGATAAACGACGGTAAAAATTAGCAAACCCCAGAAACCGCTGAAGCGACTCGCGAATCAGGAACAGGCCAATCAATGACAGCACGAACCTTGTCAGGGTCCATGCTGATCCCCTCCGCCGAAACCACCGAACCGAGAAACGTGACAGACCGGGCATGAAACATGCACTTCTCTGCCTTGACAAACAGGCGGTTCTCAAGAAGACGTTGTAAAACTCGGCGGACGTGTTGTACGTGTACCTGGAGAGTAGGTGAGAAAATGAGAATGTCATCCAAATAAACAAACACGAACACATTGAGCATATCTCTCAAGACGTCATTGACTAAAGCCTGAAAAACAGCGGGAGCGTTGACCAGCCCGAACGGTAAAACCCGGTACTCAAAGTGACCGATGGGAGTGTTAAACGCGGTCTTCCACTCGTCTCCCTCCTTAATACGTACCAGGTGGTAGGCATTGCGTAAGTCAAGCTTTGTGAAAACCTTTGCGCCCTGTAGGATCTCAAAGGCCGACGACATAAGAGGCAAAGGATAGCGATTCTTGACTGTTATGTCGTTCAACCCCCGATAATCAATACAGGGACGCAAAGACCCATCCTTCTTTTCACAAAGAAAACCCCCCGGCAGGAGAGGAGGAAGGAACAATAATGCCAGCGGCGAGGGACTCTGTGAGGTAATTCTCCAAAGCCCCCCGCTCGGGCGCCGAGAGAGAGTAAAGTCGACCGCGGGGTGGCATAGTACCCGGAAGAAGCTCAATGCTGCAGTCATAGGGGCGATGAGGAGGCAGAGAGGTGGCCCGAACGGTTGAAGACCGCCCGCAGATCGTGGTACTCCTCCGAACTCCAAACAAATCACCAGGCTCCTGAAACACAGACACAGAAGAAACAGCAGGAACAGCAGAAACTAAACAGTTAACATGACACGACAAATTCCATGAATGAACAGATCCCTTAACCCAGTCAATCTGAGGATTATGCTGGGTAAGCCAGGATGCCCTAGAACAATAGGAGTATAAGGGGACTGGAAAACAAAAAAGAAATAGTCTCTCTGTGATTTCCTGAGACGGTAAGGCTCAACGGGCAGGTGATGCGATGAACGGTAGAAAGTGCCCTGCCATCAAGCGCAAAGACGGTGGTAGTGTCATTGAGGTCCAGCAGGGGATCCCTTGTTCCATGGCCCATCTCTCATCAATGAAACTCCTCAGCCCCTGAATCAATGAGCGAGACCGTTGACAGTAATGCCAGCCCATCGGATAACAACAGAGATAGTCACGAGACCTGGGTAGAGAGGAATGACAGTAGCGCCGCCAGTACTCCTCCGTCTACTGGTGAGCTCTGGCCCTTTAACGGGCATGAAGCGGCAAAATGTCCATTAGCGCCGCAGTACAGGCAGAGGCGACTCCGACCCGCCGTTCTCGTTCCTCCGCAGAGATGTGAACCCCTCCCCGCTGCATGGGTTCGGGGTCAGAACAGAGAGAAGAAGAAACTACGGCTGGTGTCAAGGTCTCCAGTGGTCTAGAAACAGGACCTCGAATCCGCCGCCGTTGCTCGAAGCACCTGTCCAGGCGAATACCCAGCTCGATGAGCTGATCCAATTGAGCCGGCGGACCACGCGCATAGATCTCCTCCTTGAGATCCATGTTGAGCCCCTCCAAAAAACGCGCGACCAGCGCGGGCTCATTCCACTCACACGTAGTAGCCAAAGTACGAAACTCAATGGCAAAATCAGCGACTGACCTTCTGCCCTGATGGAGCGTTGTGAGAAGACGCGAAGCCTCGCGACCGAAAACAGAACGATCGAAAATCTTGATCATCTCCTCCTTGAAGAGCTCGTAACGGCCACAGCAAGAAGTCCGTGCCTCCCAAGCAGAGGTGCCCCATTCACGCCGCCCGTGAGAAGTGAGAGTACAAAGGCGATCCGAGCGGGGTCTCCCGCATACGTCTGGGGCTGGAGAGAAAAAACAACCTCACATTGAGTCAGAAAAGCCCTGCATTCAGTAGGCTCACCAGCATAACAGGGAGGGTTGTTAATACGCGGCTCATGGAGTGGGTAACGGCGGGGATCTGCTGATGGATCCTGGTAGAGCATAAGCAGACGCGATGATAAGTCCGTCACCTGAGCGGTCAAGCCCTCCACAGCGAGACGGGCAGTGGACAGCTCCTCCTCATGTCTGCCGAGCATGACTCCCTGCATCTCCATCGCTGACCGGAGTGGTTCCTCCTTTGCTGGATCCATGAAGATGGTCGGATTATTCTGTCACAATGAGAATGGAAGGATCCAAACGCAAAAGGATAGTAAACACAGTCTTTAATGAAGGAGCAAAAACAAGGCTGTCTGTCGCATGAGACGCAGAACTGAGAAAAATACAAAACAAAACTTGAAGACGATGATCCAAGGAAATCAGTCTAGGGAGACTTTGTGGAACCGGACTAACTGGAAGCGGCAGCAGGACACCGAGGAAGCACCAGAAACTCTCAGCATCTCCAGGCGAGACAAGACAAGGTACAAGATCTTAATACTATGAAAAAAACAAGAGAACACATACAATGCATGATATACAATAATCCGACAGAGAGCCACGAGCGCAGACGCTGTAAAATAGAGGGACTGATTAAATGAGTGAGAACAGGTGGCACTGCAAAGTAGCGCGAACGCTGATTGAAATAACAAACAGGTGGGGGAGAGAGAGAGGTGTAAGTGTCAGTATGCATGTGTGTGTGTGTGAGTGTGTGTGTGTGTGTGAGTGTGTGTACAACAGAGTGAGAGAGAGAGAGAAAGAAGAAGCAAACCCAGATCATGACATTTTGTGTTCATAGAAAAAGTCTTTGATCTTTGAGTTCAGCTCATGAAAATGGGGGCAAAAACAAAAGTATTGCGTTTATAATTTTGCTTAGTATAATTAAAATGTACATTGTTCAATTTTCACTCAGAAAGTAAATTTCACAAATAATTAGTAAGTAACACACTGAATTAAACATGATTTTTTAAGTAGAAAGAATACAATTATATTTTCTTGTAAATCACACACCAGTGTTTGTTTTATTTACTAAATAATTTACAGCATATGTATAATACATAACATACAATAAATATATATATATATATATATACACAGTATATATACACACATACATATGGTGTGCCATCAAATAAATTATCAGTCAGGTCAAATGAATAATAAAAGAATGAAAAGTAAAAAAAATAAAATGGAATTTCACAAACATATTTTATGTTCTGGATATTAAAAGTACAAATCTAGGAGTTTATGTATGACGGAACCGCATCATACTGGGGAATATATATTATTGAATAACATAATAAAGTGTAATAACTGTCTGTCGTCGTTCATATTTTTCCTCCTGCTGTAAGCTGTAAATGCTGGAAACGGTTGTGCTCTTCCACCCACTCGTGGAGCATCCGCTGCAGCGCTGCACATCCTCAGCCGCGCAATCCACCTGCCTCTGCGTCACTGCTGCCATGGCAACGGATGATGCTGCGTCTATTCTCTGATGCCGACGTCTACAGACGTCATCACATCCATTCAGATCTGCACATATACCCCCTGCAGTGTTATTTATAGAAATCCTACAGCTTGCCAAAGCAGCTAATTCAATTCATACATTCAATTTAACTTCAAAGCATCATCACATCCCTCGAGATTAAGATTTCTGAGTAAAGTTATCAAGTTCCCTTCAATGATTTTATGACAGACAGGTTAATTAAATTAGTTTTAGAGTTTTGAGGTATCCAAAACAAACAACCATATATAGTAGATGTAATTTTTTTTATTTAGCATACAACATGCTCATAACATATGGCAATACATCTTTTAAATATTTTATATATATATATATATATATATATATATATATATATACACACACACACACATTTGTATATTGCACACAACATGCTCATCATAACATATTGCAGAGAAAAAATACATCATATTTTAATTGAACTGCAACATAAGCTACCAAATCTACATTTAGCCTCATACGAAGAGTGAAATTAAAACGAGTTCTGATATCCTTCAGCTTAATCAATAATTACGCAACATACTTCTGTTTTACAACCAATAATTTGAATGCATTTAAAAGAACAATAAATCTGTCACATATCTGAAAATATTAAAATATCCTTCATGTTGCAAATATAATTTTTGAATTCATTTTCCACATTACCTATATAACTACTAAAATGCAAAATACATAGGCTGCACTACAAAAACTACATTGATATTAAGAATGTCGATGAAACATTTTTAATATTAATGTAGTTTTCTATTATTGAAACGGTTTCAGTAGAACATCAATTGCATAATGCCTGACAGAGAAAGTGTATATACTTTTGCATAGATATCTGTTGTCCTGTGGCTAATTTTACACAATGATTACAAAATTGGTCTTGTTTTTATTAATTTTTTCCTTCTGGGGCCTGAAATACAGTTGTTTTGGTCAATTTTGATATTTAAACAATATTTAGCTGAATGTGTTTTTTGTGCTGGTTTAGGTTTGTCATGGATAAATAAATACGACAATAAAACCGCCAGTAGGTGGCAGCAAGTCCCTATTTTAATAAATGACTTATTGACTCATTCATATCAAACGATTCATTCAAAACGGCTGATTCAATAGAAACTTAACAAGTGAGGCCATCGTGAATCGGCCCTGTCCCAAATGGAACACTTCATGTGCACTTGCAGTCTTACATTGACCGCCACGTGTCCGTTAAGTCCACGAGACCGTAGGGTGTCCCATTCCTCATTTTAGCATTCAGAAGTGTGAACCGTTATGCGCCCTCGATCCGCACTTCTGCCGAGCCCACACTGGGGCGAGCTTTACGTCACGAACGTGCGGACTCGGAGGAAGACGGCGAGGGTTTAGGGTGCCATTTGGGACAAGGCCTCATGGACCGTTGAATCACTGGCTCACTCGATTCGTTCAAAAACTGATCCATTCACGGAATGAAACACCCTGTTGCTGCACTGTTGTATAAAGCTAGTAGCACATTTGTGCTCGCGGCCTCGCGCATATGTGCTGATATACAGAAAAGTGCATTGCTTGTGTAAGGAATATAAAACATAAAAACTCATACATGGGTATTTTTGGTTTCATTGCTGGGATTACAAGGGCAATCTAATGCGCTTCATTGAATGCTTTTGGACTCTCAAGACGTGTTTTTCTCTCACAGCTCTCCTATCGTCTCTCAGTCCCTCACAGTCACATACATTATGTCAGGAGAATGTCTAATCAAGAAAAAAATCATACCTTTTGTTGTCCTTTTAAAAAAAATGACAAAATTGCTTCTGCTTGTGAGCAGCTTGTTACAGTTCTGATTGGCCAATCGGTGTTATTTAGTTCGTGAAACATCATAAGTATAACATTTCATGAGCAGAAGTTTAACATAATACACAAAATTAATAATCCAAAGGGTGGTAGGGGATGCTTTTAGTAAAAATAATTCGACCAGGGGGATGCCACCCCCATCAATTCGATCCATGTGTATATATATTATATAAATATAATATAACAGTGGTATTCACATGTTTTGAAAAACGTGGAAAAATCCCTTAAAGTGAAGAAATATTGATTGTGTTCTATTTTCAAGCCATAACCAAAAGAGTGGATTATTCCGAGTGGAACACTTGATCGAGCATCCACAGAACTTCAACGCGCTCAAAAACAAGGGAACATTTTCTGCCATACTGCCTCGTTACTCCACCCTCGCGCGCTCTACGTTCGCCATGACATCAACCCACAATGCACCGCACTGTTTGCCGTTTACTCTCCGTCTCCGCGGCGACAGCGGCGAGCGCGGCCCCTTATGCAAACGAAACCGGAAGAAAACGTCATCTTTGGCCAATCTCAGCGCTCTAAAGTGACATAATGGAATTTTTAGGGATAGAAAACTTGCAAATGCGTACTGACGCCCATAGATAACACCTCTCGCGCGGGGAGAAGCACGGATATCGTAAAACAATATCATAAATCGAGTAAAAATAAACATCCGCGGCAAGAATTTCGAACATTAAAGATCATATTCTAAATGACTCGTTTGGAAAGCACACCCAGCTCCCCCCTCTGTAGGGTGTAGGATGGGAACAAGTCTTTACCCAGACGAGGAATATCACGCATCATGATGAAGAAAGACATGAGTTTGAACCTAAACGACCAGAACAGCTCCAACCTCAAGCCAGATCTGAGGGATGCGGAGGGGATTCTCAACTCGCCCGATTTAGGGCTCCTCAAGCTGGCTTCTCCGGAGCTGGAGAGGCTGATCATCCAGTCCAACGGGATGGTGACCACCACGCCGACCTCCCAGTTCGTCTATCCGAAGTCGGTAAGCGACGAGCAGGAGTTCGCGGAGGGATTCGTCAAAGCCCTGGAGGACCTTCACAAGCAGAACCAATTGAACGGCGGAGCGTGCGTTCCACCGACGCTCGGTAGGCTCGCCAGCAGCACCGCGCTCGTCTTGCCCACGGATCTTCCCGTGTATACGAACTTGAGCACTTATGGGAGTACCACCGTGAACTATTCCACGGAAACCATTCCGTTCCCTCCGCCGCCGCCGCCGGCGCAACCGATGCCCGCGCAAAGGCAGTCGTCACTAAAAGACGAGCCGCAAACCGTTCCAGACATGCAGATGTTCGGCGACAGTCCGCCGCTTTCCCCCATCAACATGGACACGCAGGAGCGCATCAAAGCCGAGAGGAAGAAGCTGCGCAACCGGATCGCCGCCTCCAAATGCCGCAAGCGGAAACTAGAGCGGATATCCCGGCTGGAGGACAAAGTGAAGAACCTGAAGAACCAGAACACGGAGCTCGCGTCCACGGCCAGCGTGCTGAGAGAGCAAGTGGCGCAGTTAAAACAGAGAGTGATGAACCACGTCAACAACGGGTGCCAGTTACTGCCTAATCAAGTGCAAGCTTATTAGAGGACAGTCTTTATCTATCAGTGTTTGGGTGGTTGACGAACAACATGCTCTGGGTTTGGTTAAACGGCACATTTCCACAGCAGTGCACGAGAGGTCATGCTATTATCATTGTGGATAGCACGACCCCTAGTGCCTGAAATATTAAGGCGTTTTATTAAGCGAATCCACTTCCGCGAGAAGATATAGTCCCTGGCTTGACATAACATTGCTAGCGATCGTGCGCTGTGTCGAGTCATAACGGGATCAATCTTCAGCAAATATAGGAACTATATCTGTTGTTTGTGGATTAATTGGCCATAACATGTTTGATTGGACAAGCAGCGTTCCTAACATTGTCCTAAAACGTCTAAGTATTAATCCGCCTGTACGCGTGACAGCTTTCAGTTTGCGCGTTCGACTCTGTTTTGGTTTCGTTTGGAACTATTTTCGTTGGTTTTATTATAATTATGGACTTTTTTTTAATCAAAACAATCATTTAGTACCGTCAACATTGCTATACGGCGAAACTAGCGATTGGTGATAAGGTGAACGCGTCATACCGAGTGATTAATTATCATTCATAATGTGTTTTATGTCATATACTAAGCCAATTTAATAAGCGTTCCTAAAGTTTTCATAAAACATCATTGGGAAGTTCACTGTTTGTATCATTCCGCTGTGCGTTGCTTAGCAAGGAAATCTTGTTTTGGTTTCCTTTGGAACTATTTTCGTTGGCGGCGTTTTCATTAAATTATTATATTAATTGCAATCATTCCGATAAAAAATACAATCCTTGACTTAACTCGACTAAATGTTGCTATGTGACAAAACTAAAGTTGTTGATATGCTAAAAGGTGTTTTGCGCTATAGCCGTTTCTTGTATTTACACACTACTGGAACGCTGCATTGACCAATCATCATGCTTTTATATTGGCCTATACAACAGTTAGCTCTCCTACACTAGTTTAATTGCTCAAGCAGTATTTCTAAACACTATCACTAACTTCTTCTGGAACTATTTTCTTTGGCAGAGCAGCTGCAAAATGACTGGCTATATAATGTCAGTTACTCGATATGAATGGCTGTATAAAAGCAATGCTTAAATACACATAGGAGTGCATCAACCCCCACAAGTGTTGGTGATGAAGTGAATTCATATCTGTGTGCTGAAACATTATTCTGAGCTCCACGTGTCCAGTCAACGACCCATTCATTGATGCATAAAGGTCACAGACTGAACTGATCTCTCTCTTCCAGTGGCCGGTCGCTCTGGTTGGACAGTTGAAATGGACACTACAGGTGCTGATGTATTATATGTTTACAATATTTTGTAGCAAACGGACTGTGTGCTACATGGTTTGATCTCATGAGAGAAGCAGCTGTATTTGTGCATGCTCCAGACAAGCTCCAAATGAGTGCAACCAAACACAACAAAGATGTCATGCATGCATTGCTTCATGTCCAAGGCCTTATTAATCAACGTCTGTATCGATTTTATATACAACTACTCACACAATGTCTTATTTTATGCTACATGTGTCGTGCTGTAAACGTTTCACCTGTCACACGTCCTGTACTGCCTTGTGTGTACATTAATATCATTAAACCTGTTCAATTTACTTGTTAAATTATATATTTGTGGTCATTTTATACCCCTTTGTTCGTGCATACTTATATAGACCTTAACAATTGTAGAACATGCAGTGAATGGGTCATTTTTAGGGTCACACTAGGGTCATTTTATGCACTAAATCAATGCATGAAACTGAATAAAAGTCGCTATATGAGCATTTTCATTAAAGCACAACTCACCGTTATCGCTTAATTTCAAATTAATTTGTTTTTATTCAGCTCAATTGAGATCACAATCTCAAGTCCTTTACATTCTGGATGTTGTAGTCCATTAATGATGATCAAATAAATGTAATAAAATAAAGCATTTCAATGGTAATACATAATGACAAAAAAAAGCTTGTGCAATTATTTGTGAAATTTAGCCATTTCTGAGTGAATAGATTTGCTAAAAATAATAATAATAACAACATTAGAAATGTTTAAATTCTATATTCAAATATATAATATTGTGTTTAAAATAGTGCTGTCAAATGATTAATTGCATCCAAAATAAAGTTTTGTTTACATGTGTATACTTTGTAAATGTATATAAATACATACAGTATATGTTTAGAAAATATGTACATTTATATATTTATACAAATATATTTTATACATTTTTTTTCTCTAAATGATATACATGCATGTGTATTTATATATACTGTATATACATAATAAATATAAACAGTACACACATATATTATGTAAACAAAACTTATTTTGGATGTGATTAATCGTTTTAAAAGCACTAGTTTAAAACATTTTTATTAAACAGTATATCAATAAATATGTATATAAAAAATCTAAATATATAAACAAAAGATTGGTGTAGGATATAACTCTCAGAAATTGCATTTTAATATATATTGAATACAATTAATTTTTTAATTGTACTAATATTTCACAGTATTTATTTTTTAGTGCATTTTGATGAAATTAATTCAGCTTTAGAGAGCAGAAGAGACTAAAACCTTAAAATCTGCAGGCTAAATAAAAGTGTAGGTTTTATTCAAATACGAGACATTTAGTTTTCTGTAAAAGCTGAAGTGCATAAGATTGAATGCTGTATATTCTTTGTCCAGCAGAGAGAGACCAACACCGTCATATTTGCTTTTGCAGCCTACAACGATGGTTTTATTCTCCATTCGTGGAGATTTCTTTCCAGCAAACTCTAGACAGAGAGCAGTAATAACTGCTGAGTGCTGAACAGAAGCTCTTATGTTTGCTATTATTTCTCGTCTCATTCGGATGACATCTAGTTAAACCATCAGCGGGACTCCAGCCTACAAATCACTTAAAGGAGGTCATGTGTCATTTTAACCAGAAATGCCACATTTCATTCGTTTCCATGGCAATGTGTGCTTTGTGTCTGCGTTCGGACGTGAACTTGGTGTTTATTTGCCGCTGGCTTTAGTCGATGCATCCGAGCAAAAAACAGACATTCAGCAGAGCTCCTTCATCAGATTGTGTTCACTGGTTATTCTTGAAACGCCAAATATACAGATGAGTTCATCTGAAACCCTCGCCAGACAATACCACATCAAAGAATAGGAAACTACATGCCAAAAAAAATAAGATAAACTAAGAAGAAATGACTAAATGATTGCAGTATGCCAGTTACAACATTTAACATATCTTACAATGTGTGTCAGTTTAAGAGTCTTTATAAGTCAAAAGTAATTTGACATCCTGAAGTCAAGTTCTTTCTGGATTTGCTAAATTAGGGTTTTAAAATGCTAATATAAAATGCATAAAGTAAAATGCAATATTTTTTAAATGCAATAAAATCGCAAAATATTTGGGAAAACAAATTGGCAAATCTACTAGATTCTTCTCATCAAATATAAAATTAAATAATCTATTAGATATTTCCCATAATGTTTCCAATAGAAGTGAATGGTTAAGTCTTGAAAACATTATCTCTACAATTCCAATATAACTGCTGCTTTAAAATACTTTTTAATCTGAATAGCTGTGTATACATCTGTTGTGACCCTTTTATTGTTACTATACATCACTTACTACATTAAAGAAAAACATTTTGGATACTCTTTTAAAACATTGTGTGAGGTTTGAAAGGATGAGGTGAGTTTTTCTGCTCTCCTTGAGACAGTCTATTTGAGAATAAATAATAGATGGCCTTGTCACGAAAGCTCTTTGTTCCTCTTACAGTCACTTCCAGTATTTCAGCAGCTTCTCTTCAGAATCCGATTCATTCAGTCAGACCGTCTATAACGATGAATCGAGAGAGACAGTGGATTATTGTTTTAGCAGAGAACGGTCTCATGTCAGACCCAACAAACCGAATCCATCTGACACAAACTCCATGCTCTCTCTCTCTCACACTTCAACTCAACTCCTATACTAACGTACGCTTTTACACACTCAGTCCCGTCATCATCCTGAAATCAAAGTGAGCTTGCATTTTCACTTCAACTACAAACTTTTATGCAGTTGAAATGCAGTCGATTGCATTGCAGGAAACAATATCCTACACACTATAGCATATGTATAATGTATCATAAAAATATTCACTATGTATGTTTTAATGCATTACAGATTTTAATAGCAACAAATGTCAAATGCATTGTAACATTTGAAGACCTTTTTACATCTGAAATTGGTTGTTTGTCATGTTTTGTATGCATATATTTTCTCAAGGTGTAAAAATTAATGCTCTAGTGTTATAATGCATTACTTAAATTATTTATGAGATCATACAATGCATCATGAGGTGCATTAAAAGGCATAATTAATGCATTAAAAATAATTTTATAATGCATTATAAAGGCTTCAAGTAATGTGCTACCACAATTTATTTTATGGATATTTATTTAAAGGAATTTCTGCAAAAGTAACACAATTATGATTGTTTTGATGCTTCAAAATAACATGTTACATAAAATTATCACAAAGAAAGTGTCCCCTTTGTCTGGGCGAGAATTAAATAAGCATTATTATAAGGGAAATGAAAATAAATCACTCAATGCATCATGTTTCTATTAAAAAACATGATTTAATATATGGTATAATCAGTATACCATATATTGCAGAGTTGCCATATTTATTTCTCAATAATCGAAAAATATGATGAGGAAAGACAATTGCATTTCTTCATTTAGCAGACATGATGTTGAAATGAGGAATACATAAGCGATCTATCCTGAGGAGAAAGTGCAAAGATAGTAATTTTATGCGTCTCATAAAAGGTTATCGCTCACGGTGCATTACAATGTTTTTGTCATTTCATTTGCTTCAGTGAATTCTCTCTCCTTTCTTTTCGTCTCCACTGGTGTTATTCTCTGGATCAAAAGCAACAGAAAACAGATCTGAAAGATGTCCGGTCTCTCGGTCTCGGTCCCCGTGAGGTGTTCACCTCCATCTCAGAGATAGATGTGACCGAAACAGAGAAAGGTGACATCTTCTGCTCTCATTGGTCATCTAGTGGACCACGGCGAGAGCATAATCACAGCACTGACACACACAGTCTGCTCTTTACTGACTATCATCACCATCACCATCATCATCATCACCATCATCATCTCTCTAACCGGCAGTCATTCGTGACCCTGCACCACAAAACCAGGCTAAGTGTACATTTTTCGAAATTGAGATTTATACATATTCTGAAATCTGAATAAATACATTTTCCATTGATGTATGGTTTGTTATGATAGGACAATATTTGGCCGAGATAAAACTATTTAAATCTGAGGGTGCAAAAAAAAATCTACATTGAGAAAATCTATTGATTCAACATTGATAATAATCAGAAATGTTTTTTGAGCAGTAAATCAGTAAATTATTATGATTTCTGAAGATCATGTGACACTGAAGACTGGAGAAATGATGCTGAAAATACAGCTGCACATCACAGAAATACATTATATTTTAACATATATTCACATAGAAAACAGCTGTTTTAAATTCTAATATTTACTTTATTTCTGAGGAAATAAAATATTAAAAGAACCGTAATTATACCATACTTTTGTTCATAAATATATATATATATATACACAGCATGGACACACACGTAATTGTAAATAATTATGAAAAATAGAAATGATGATAATATATATTTCACATAAATATATTAATACAATTGAAGGGGTCATATGATGCTTTTATCATTAGTTTGTGTATTTGGTGTAACATATGTTGTCATGCTTTAATGTTAAAAAAACACATTATTTTTCAAATACTGTACATTATTGTAGGTCCTCTAAGCCCCGCCTCTCTCAAACGCTTCGTTTTCTACAAAGCCCCTCCTTCTGACAAGCACAGTCTGCTCTGATTGGCCAACTGACACAGTGCATAGTGATTGGCCGAACACCACAAGCTGTGTCAGAAATGTAACGCCCCTTTCCATAATCGCGAGCTTCAGCTTTCAAAACTAATGTAAAGACCACCAGTTCAAGCCCAAAAGAGGAACAGAGTCGTGTGACAGACAATGATGAAGCTCGTATGTGTTTGCAAACAAGCTGTGGTTGTGTAACCGTGTCTCCCTCTCTCACACACACACACACACACACACGTGTGCGCACACGCGCGCAACAGTCAATAGCAAATACTTAAACTAAAAACAAACATCCTGTCGCTGATTCAGAAGCTCCAGATTGTCTGGTGCGTATTTGTCATACGACCCCTTTAATATTATTTATACAATTAATAGTATTAATAAATAATAATAGTATAATGATGATGATAGTATTATTGGAATATATAAGAAAATACAGAAATGAATACCACTTTTAATATTTACCATATTTAATATTGATAGTAGATATTTATCACTTGTTTATATACACACACATAAAACGTTATCAATATCATCATTATTATGTTTGTTATTGTTATATTATTGTTACACACACATATAAATATAACATTAATATTACTTATAATATTAATAGTATTAATAAAATTATAAAACGAAGATGATCAAATAGATGAAAATGAATTAATAATATTGATCACTTGTTTTATATTTGTTTTATGTTATGTGTGTGTGTGTGTGTGTGTGTGTGTGTGTGTGTGCGTGCGTACACACACACACACACACACACACACACATCTTTTCTCTTAGACTTGATGAATGAACAAACGAAACGAGAAATATGTGGACACTGCATAACAACACTCATCTCTTATTATTGAACCCAAAAGATGGTTTCCATAGGAACATAATTCTGTGAAAATAACACCGTAACACTCAAGAAATCATAATGGCTGATCAAAAATAGCCACATACGCAGAATTAATTCTGAATATGAATATGACAAAAGCCTGGACAGAACGCAGCTGATTCATTCTCTTTCAGACCTCAATGTGAAAGAATGATCACAGCGTAACCACACATCAATTATACATGCTCTTTTGTGTTGGGAACTGCTTTTAATTTAGCTAGAAAGGAAATATGACAGGAAAAAGCACATTTTTGGATTAGAGCTTGATTATAGTTCAGTCATGCAGAAGATGCAAAGCTACATGACGCAAGAAAAGCCTTCAGGGGAACCTTTTAGATGCAGACGGCGCTGCTTTCCAAACACAATCAGACACACAAGCTTCGTTTATAAAGTACTGGGAAGATTCAGATCTGTCCTTATTAATAACAGCTCACTTTAGTTTCCATACGGTCAGAGAAAATACAGCTCTTAGCATTTTAGGATTTGAAAACCCATCATTTCAGACTCAAAATCACTCTCTTTATTAAAGATTTTATAGCAGAGACTGAAAGCGGAGGGCGATGCTTCAAAAAAAAAAACACAAAAGTAGCTGTCAAATCGCTTTTAGTTCAAAACCAATGACGTTTGATGTCAAAATGACAAATATTGAGCAAGTTTGAGTCACAAATAAATCATGACTTCTGAAGAACACACTACTATATTATGAAACGTTGACGTGTCTTTACACTCTTGACATGCAGCTGAATACTTGTGTAGTACAGAAAAACAACATTATGAAGAACATCATATATATGAGAAGGAAAGTCATGGTTTGGAACAAAATGAGGGTGAATAATGAAACAGGGTTATTATAGTTACTGTAACTAAAACTAGAAACAACACATTTACCCCAAACCAATGTCAACAAAAAATGATATATAAAAAAAAAAAAAACAATAATATTACAGTTAACTAAAACTAATTCTAAAACTATATAATACATAAAAAAAAAAAATATTTTGCTACTTATAAAACAAATTAAAACTAGTTAACTACAACTAAAAGAAAAACCTCGTCTCAAAACCAACATCAGCAAAAATAATTTATTTCATTGTTTATTTAAAACAATGAAATAAATGATAATTAAAACTAGTTATCTAAAACCATTCAAAACACTTTTGTTGCTTAGAAAATAAATGTTAATTAAAATAAAATATACAAATGTAACTTAATTTCTCCTTTTCATTTAGTTCAGAGATGCACTAAAACAAAATAAACCCGAAAATGAAAAAACTTTTTATATATTTCTATATATATATATATATTTTTTTATGATAAAAACAAAATAACAAACATTTTAATAAATTAACATTGAATTAAAAAATAAAACCTAATTAAAATATGAATTAACCAAACTCATAAAAACAAAAATAATATCTCAATGATAACACTTATAAAATAACTTTAATTTCTGTTTAAGATGTTATTTGGCCCCTTTATTAGTCTTTTTTTTTAAGAGATTTTTTTTCAGGTTTTGTTGTTATTTTAGGTCTATTTGGTTTTACATTTTATCCACAACCATGATGGTGACCCCCTCTCTCACTCACACACACACACACACACACACACACACACACACACACACACACACACGTTGGTTTTTATGGTTTACGGGGACTCTCCATAGGCGTAATGGTTTTTATACTGTACAAGCTGTATGTGCTATTGCCCTACACCTACCCTACACCTAAACTTAGCCCTCACAGGAGACGGTGCATTTCTACTTTCCCTCAAAAAAACTCACTCTGTATGATTTATAAGCATTTTAAATTATGGGGACACTGAAAATGTCCTCATAAATCACCTTCTCCTTGTAATACCTATGTCATACCCATGTCATTATACAAATTTGTGTCCTCATAAACCACATAAACATACACACACACACACACACGCACAGACACACACACACGCGCACACACACACACACACACACGCACAGACACACACACACGCACACACACACACACACACACACACACACACACACACACACACACACACACACACACACACACACACACACACACACACACACACACACACACACACACACACACACACACACACACACACACACACACACACACACACACACACACACACACACACACACACACACACACACACACACACACACACACACACACCTGTCAGGTCTGATAAGTGTTTCTACAAGCACCCTATGGTTCCCTACAGGGCTCTTAAAGCGATGTGCCGAGGACACCATTTAAAATGATCGTAATGGGATCAAATGAGATCCTGCATCCTGGAGGATCTTTTTCATCCGGTTGGATATGGTACCTTTGTCAGATCTCTGTTGTACTGTATTGGAAACATGTTCTGCTACTCGACAGTTGAAATAAATCACATGTGGAGTTGAAAGAAATGCTTTCAAAATGCATCTGAAGTCCAACAGCAGATTTTAATATAGCTTTAGATTATGCTGGAAATTCCCATAAGGTTTGTAAAAGATTATGATTAATCTCCAATATGAGTCCTGAGCACATTTTGACTGAGACTTGCATTGATTTTTCACATTTCATACTGAGCTTTTTCAAGTTTAGACAATGAACGTGACACGGTCCAGGAATGTGAATAAATGCTGACGTTCATCTCTGTGGCTTTCACAGATTATCGTCTCCAAACCAACATCAGGAAAAAATGAATCTGCTCATTTCTGAGAGGAACTGATACCTGCTCTCAGACGACCAGAGGAAAATCTCATTTCTCAGATCTGATGCTGTCGTTTCATAACTCGAGAGATGCTGAGTTCACATTTCATTTTCTAAACTTGTCCTCAGATGTTTCCCTTTTTTTAAACATTAATGCGGAGAGTGTATGTGACGAATAAAACACATTTTTGTGACGAATGCGAATTGTGTATATATGTGACGAATAAAAATATTGAATCATACATTGTTTCGATAGTGACATAAAAAAATGCGGGACACATTTCTTTACATAAAGTTTTATAATTTACAAAGATTTTAATTTTTTTTGTACTTCTCTTTTTTTTTAATATACTTATAAAATATACTTTTAAAAACAACAATATAAAAAAAATAATTTCAATATTTTCATAAGTTGAAATTTAGGGGCTGGGTTCGGGACAGCCACCTCCCAAATTGAAAGTACCCAATAAATGTTGATTCTATATATATATATTATTGTTGGTTTCAATAGATAATAGAAGAATCTTAAACATCTAAGGGTGTGTTCACACTTGTCATGTTTGGTTCAATTAAAACGAACTCTGGTGCGATTTCTCTGTTAGTGCGGTTCGTTTGACTAAGTGTGAACGCTGCCATCCGAACCCAACAAATGGACCGAGACCGCTAAATAGATGGGACTAGGTCCGCTTCCGAACGAACTCTGGTGTGGTTCGAATGAAATATCACACAATAATACATGACTTTACGAAACGGAAAGAGCAGTGTGTAACCAAAAACAAAAGGAGCAGAGGGCAAACGTGGAGCAACGATGAAGTAAAGGGCCTTTTATGAGCTCCTTGTAAGTTTTCAGGTGATAAAATTATATGTACACGCAACAATGAGCACGCTTAGTAGACGGCATTCGGTGTGTTCGACTTAAAGCGGCGCTGAGTAGACATTTAATGGGTTAATGGGTGCTTTGATATCATACACCCGCATCGCTGCTTTAAGTCGAATGCGTCTTTTGTTTGGGGTGTTGGGTAAGTTCTGTCACAAAATACGTAATTCAACCCGAACAAGCAGGTTGTGAACCTATCCCCATGCCCTCAGGTTCAGTATCTTTAGGTTCACTGTGAAAAATGCCAATGTGAACACTAAGCGGACCAGGACCAAATTTATTATTTTCCTTTTTGGTCCAGACCCAAGATTTGAATCATGAAATGCTTTTTACATGCGTTTTTTGGTTGTGGGACAGCAGTTTGCACCAATTCTGTAGAAAGGCCCACATTTATTATATATACACATATACTGACGAAAATGCAGAGTGTGGAGTGATGTGCATTCAACAAGTGTTACTTTAGTATCATTGAGAGACTAATGTTGTTTTTAATGCTTTTCTTTTTATATTAATTGTAATATATCAATTATTTTATTATTATTATTATATATTTTTTTATTTTCATTTATAATTTTAAAGTTTTATTAATTTAGTTGTGAATTTCGTCATTTGAGTATATTACATTGAAATTAAAGGGTTACTCCACCCCAAAATGAAAATGTTTTCATTATTCACTTACCTGCATGTTGTTCGTACCCACCGAACGCAAGCAGCGTACGCTCTTCTGTATCTGACACAATCCTTGCGTACGTTGTGTGCATTTGGTGCATAATCTCTAAAATGGCGCTACGGTGACGAGGAGAGACCGAGGAGAGACCGAGGAGACAAATTGTTGAAACAAGTCGTTATTTTAATTTTATTTACATACAAAAAAAAAGTATTCTCGCCGCTTCATAAGATTCAGATTGAACCACTGATGGCAGATGGAGTTCCCTGGCGATGCTTTTCCTTCTTTTCTGGACCTCGACGGTGTTGTTTACTTGGCAGTCAATGGGACAGTCACAAACTCACGGTTTTATCTAAATTATCTTAAATTGTATTCTGAAGACGAACAAAGCTTTTATGGAGTTGGAACGAGATGCGGGTTACTGAATAATGACAACATTTTCATTTTGGGGTGGAGTAACCCTTTAAGGAAAAAATTAAATAAGTAATGCCTTGGCATTTAGCTGAAATATATTAAGTTCTAAATGAGTATATTTCATTTTACTTAACATTTATTTACATTTATTTTATTTCAAGTAACAATTTTTTTTATATAGTTTTAGTTAAATATAATAACCTTGCATTCAACTTGTCACATGACACAAATCCTTACAAATAAACAAACATCACCAATGCATTTGGTTGTGTGCGTTTCATTTTGAGATTTGTTGAGAGCTCTCTTAAACCTCTTGAGGAGACACATGTGGGATTTTTCTCTCAGGACAACCTTCTGAGTAACAGGAGACGCCGACCAAACTATGTTTTTTCTCAGTTGCCGCCTGTGTGAATGACCATAATAAAGGAGGTGGCATATGTGGTTCCTCTTTCCAGTGGAAAACTAAACCGAAAGTGTTTACCTCTAAATAAATGTGTAATTTTGCGAAATGCGAGCGATCTGTAAACAGCGTGCACTGTGTTGTTAAATGTGTCACAAGAAGTGAATCATGATCTCAACTGACTCACATAAACAAACGGGACGGTAAACGCGCACTCAGTTCTCCGACTCACGTGGGCTTGTGGGAATCGAGTTATGCCGGAAACCCCATTTTCTGGGGCCGAGTCTCTCTCTCTCTCTCTCATTCCCCTCCCCACCTCTCTCTCTCTCTCTCTCTCTCTCTCTCCTTCTCATTCCCCTCCCCACCTCTCTCTCTCTCTCTCTCTCTCTCTCTCATTCCCCTCCCCACCTCTCTCTCTCTCTCTCTCTCTCTCTCTCTCTCTCAGTATCTGGCTCATGTTAGATCCTGTCTGCTTCAGCAACGTCTGAAACCCCACCTCTTTCTGTCTGTCTCCTCTCTCTCTCTCTCTCTCCACCCCGTCTCAGGCGGCGTGGAATCCTGGCTGTGTTTAATTGCCGAGTGGCAAGATCTGAGGGAAAGATCGGGAGCCACTGCGTCTGTCAACGCTTTACGAGCCTCAACCCCGGGAGAGAGAGACGGGGAAGGTGTAGGAAGGAAGTGTTTGGAGTTTGGGAACGGGTGAGCTGGGGAATTTTTACGCAGTGGGGAGGTGAAGAAAGAGGTGAAACGCTGAAGTAAGACTTCAGAGTTGGAGAAAAAAAATAGGGAGGGAAAGAAAAGAGGCCCACCGTTGGAGAAAGGGCAGCGAGAGGGAAAAGTGGGAAAACAAGAGTAAGTTAGAAAAAGGAGGAAGAAGAGAAGGAAGGAAGGGGGGAGGTGAGCAAAAAGTTAGAGAAGGAGAGAGAGAGAGAGAGTCAAACGCAGTAAACGAGAGGAGACGCAGATGAGAAAAACAGACGCTGTGGATGGCCTGGGTGGAGAGAGAACCAGTTGTTTTCTAAGTCGCCTTTCAGACTGGAATGCACGCAGAGAATTTGAGATTTCCGACGCCTTACCAACTTTGCTTGCGACGCGCGCCGGGCCCCGCAGACGGACCATGTCTGCGTATGGAGTCCGGAGTAGCCCCGTTCCAAAAGGGCCTGGGGATGGAGCGAGCGGAGAGGACTGGAGCGTCTCCGGTTTACGCGGAGGAGCACCGGCATCCGTGCTACAGGTGGGACTCGGGTTGCGTTCAGGAGATCCGGCGGGAGTGCGGATGCGTCCAGCGGTGGTATTACCCAGAGCTGTTGCATCCCTTCAATGGCGACCATGTTTTGAAGGTCAGAGGTCACCGGTGCAACTCATCCTACATTCAGGAATGGGACAACGTTCATCAGCCTGAATATAACGGACATTGCGAGAGGAGACGGGTGTCATTCCGGCATCACGAGGAGAGACCCGAGACTGGCAAACAATCACACTGTAACGGGCTGAACGCTAATCAGGCGGGTTTTTTCGCAACCGAGGTGCCCTCCAGCAAGTTGGGCCGCTCTAGGGCACTCAGGAACGGGCTACAGGTGAACGGACCGCAGCGGGACGTAAGGACGTCTTTGGGAGACGCGGGTCTGGAGCAACATGGCAAGCAGAGGAAGAGCCAGGGAACAGTACGGGAACAGATCAAACAAGTGGTCACGGAGCTTGAGGAAGTGCTGGGTGGTCTCAAACAGGTCCAGTTGGAGATGAAAGAGGTGAGGATAGAATAATAAATAGAGAGTGATGTTGCAAGATAAAAAATTGGGTATTGAAAGTTTTAAAGGGATAGTCCAGTCAAAATGAGCATTCTGTCATTTACTCATGAATGCACGGTGAAAGCACAGAAATTTGACTTGTTCTTGAAAAAAATGTGAGTGCATGAAGAAAACAGAAATTTGATTCTTTTTCCTTAAAGGGATTATCTAGCCAAAAATTTCAATTGTGTCACAAAATGGAAATTCTGCTATCATTTATTCTTGAATGTATAAAAAAACCTTAGAAATTTGACTGTTTTTTTCCTTAAAGGGATAGTTCTCACCCAGAAATGTATATATGGTCATCATTTACTCATGAATGCATGTGGAAAGCCCAGAAATGTTTAATATTTTGGGAATAAAAAGGAATAGTTCACCCAAAAATTAAAATCAGCCATTTAATCATGAATGCATGAAAAAAAGGAAAAAAGAAAAAAAAAAAATCTTAAAAGGAGAGTTGACCCAAAAATGAAACGTCTGTAATCATTTACTCATAAATGCGGTGAGAATAAAAAAATAAATTAAAAATATATGACCGAAAAACTACTTTTCTTAAAGGAATACTTCATTCAATCAATAAAATAAATGTAAAATAAATCAATAAAATATATTTCATTTACTCACCCTCATGTCATTCCGAAACTGTATGACTTTGTTTCTTCTGTGGAATATAAAAGAAGACATTTTGAGTAAAGTTGGTACTCAAGTGAAATGCTCTCTGACAGCAAATGCAATGAGTTTGCTTCCTTCTTTTCAGAGAAGATCAGTAATATCAGGAAGGAGATTGGCACATCTTCCTGTAATACAGGGGTCACACAGATTCGACAGCAATCTCAAAAAGAAGTGACTATGTCTGTTTTTAAAACAATTGATAGCAAAATTTTGGAAGAAATAGTACAGCATCTCAAATCGTCAACCTGCTATCTTGACACACTTCCCACATCTTTTTCAAAAGTGTGCTTAACTGTTTAGAAGCAGATCTCTTAGAAGTGGTGAACACCTCACTTCTCTCTGGGACTTTTCAAACTCCTGAAAACTGCAGTTGTTAAGCCCCTTCTGAAAAGCGCAATCTTGATAACACCATGTTGAGCAACTATAGACCAATATCAAATCTTCCTTTCATAGGTAAGATTATTGAAAAGGTAGTTTTAATCAGCTGAACAACTACTTAAACTCAAATGGATTCCTGGATAATTTTCAATCTGGTTTCCGCGTGCATCACAGCACAGAGACAGCACTCATTAAGATAATAAATGATATTCGCTTTAATTCTGATTCTGGCAAAATATCAGTGCTGGTACTACTAGATCTTAGTGCTGCGTTTGACACTGTCGATCATAACATACTTCTAGAGAGACTGGAAAACTGGGTCGGGATTTCTGGGATGGCACTCAAATGGTTCAGGTCATACTTAGAAGGGAGAGGTTATTTTGTGAGTATAGGAGAGAATAAGTCTAAGTGGACGTCAATGACATGTGGAGTCCCACAAGGCTCAATTCTTGCACCGCTGTTGTTTAGCCTGTATATGCTCCCACTAAGTCAGATAATGAGGAAGAACCAAATTGCCTATCACAGCTATGCTGATGATACCCAGATCTACCTAGCCTTATCTCCAAATGATTATAGCCCCATTGACTCCCTCTGCCAATGCATTGATGAAATTAACAGTTGGATGTGCCAAAACTTTCTTCAGTTAAACAAGGAGAAAACTGAAGTCATTGCATTTGGAAACAAAGAAGAAGTTCTCAAGGTGAATGCATACCTTGACTCTAGGGGTCAAACAACTAAAAATCAAGTCAGAAATCTTGGGGTGATTCTGGAGACAGACCTTAGTTTTAGTAGTCATGTCAAAGCAGTAACTAAATCTGCATACTATCATCTCAAAAACATTGCAAGAATTAGATGTTTTGTTTCCAGTCATGACTTGGAGAAACTTGTTCATGCCTTTATCACCAGCAGGGTGGATTATTGTAATGGTCTCCTCACCGGCCTTCCAAAGAAGACCATTAGACAGCTGCAGCTCATCCAGAACGCTGCTGCCAGGATTCTGACTAGAACCAGAAAATATGAGCACATCACACCAGTCCTCAGGTCCTTACACTGGCTTCCAGTTACATTTAGGATCAATTTTAAAGTACTTCTACTCGTTTATAAGTCGCTCAATGGCCTAGGACCTAAATATATGTCAGATATGCTCACTGAATATAAACCTAACAGACCACTCAGATCATTAGGGTCGAGTCAGTTAGAAATACCAAGGGTTCACACAAAACAAGGGGAGTCCGCTTTTAGCTATTATGCCGCCCGCAGCTGGAACCAGCTTCCAGAAGAGATCAGATGTGCTAAAACATTAGCCACATTTAAATCCAGACTCAAAACTCATCTATTTAGCTGTGCATTTGTTGAATGAGCGCTGTGCTACGTCCGAACTGACTGCATTATTTTATGTATAATCCTTTTCTATTTAACTGTTTTAAATCTCATTTTAAATCAATTTCTATATCATTTTAAAACTCCTTGTTTTATTATTTTTAACTTCTTGTTTTTATTGCTGTGAATGATTATTTCACTTTCTTTTATGTAAAGCACTTTGAATTACCAATGTGTATGAAATGTGCTATACAAATAAACTTGCCTTGCCTTGCCTTACCCATTTGGGGTTCAGCATATTTGAGATGGGATTTTAATAAGCACAGAGACTGGATAAGATCAAAACTTTATTCTGTTTAGCCAGTGGAAATATAAAATTTGTGTGTTCCTAGTAAACATCTTGGTGATGAATCTATTCTGAAAACATCATCTGAAAGCCTTCAGAAACCAAAATACACATCTGCCAGAAACACACTGTTAATTATAATCAGAGCTGGAAACACTCCATTGGAAGCTTTATTGTGAAGAGAAATATTGTATTTTCTGGAAGGGAAGGAACCGGTCCTTAAGTCTATCACAAAGGCTTGTTATAAGAGAACAAAATCTTAAAATCAATACCTAAAGATAGCTTAATATGTGCAGACTGACATTAGCAATAATGGACTGTGCAGTACGTAAGACATTAATTGAATTATTTAGATATGTTTCAATGGATGCATCAAGGCTCCCATTAGATGAAAATGACAGCAGCAGGAAATGAAGTCAGTAGATTAATGCATCACAGTGAAGAAAGCCCCCAAAAAATATTTTTATGCTATATCAACCTGATGAAAATAGTTTCATCAGAAAAACCTGCGTTAAAATAGTTTTCGGTGGGTCAGTTTAATGTTCAGACAGATTTACTATTAGTCAGTTATTGGTAGTTTGAAACACTGCGATTGATATGAGAGGCTTGACATGTCAACTTCTGACTCAGCCAATGACAAGAGTTTAAGGGCGGGACTATTGTTGATTAATGACAGACAGCTTTAGGTAGAAGTGTCTGGGAAAGCAGTTATTATATTTTTTATTAAGTTGTGCTGCAAGTGAAAATAGTAGTTAACTTTAATTACAAAATATACATATACAGGTGCATCTCCATAAATTAGAATGTCGTGGAAAGTTCATTTATTTCAGTAATTCAAATCAAATTGTGAAACTTGTGTATTAAATAAATTCAATGCACACAGACTGAAGTAGTTTATGTCTTTGGTTCTTTTAATTGTGATTTTGGCTCACATTTAACAAAAACCCACCAATTCACAATCTCAAAAAATTAGAATACTTCTTAAGACCAATAAAAAAAAACATTTTTAGTGAATCGTTGGCCTTCTGGAAAGTGTGTTCGTTTACTGTATATGTACTCAATACTTGGTAGGGGATTATTTTGCTTTAATTACTGCCTCAATTCGGCGTGGCATGGAGGAGATCAGTTTGTGGCACTGCTGAGGTGGTATGAAAGCCCAGGTTTCTTTGACAGTGGCCTTCAGCTCATCTGCATGTTTTGGTCTCTTGTTTCTCATTTTCCTCTCGACAATACCTCATAGATTTTCTATAGGGTTCAGGTCTAGTGAGTTTGCTGGCCAGTCAAGCACACCAACACCATGGTCATTTAACCAGCTTCTGGTGCTTTTGGCAGTGTGGGCAGGAGACAAATCATGCTGGAAAATGAAATCAGCATCTTTAAAAAGCCGGTCAGCAGGAGGAAGCATGAAGTGCTCTAAAAGTTCTTGGTAAACTGGTGCAGTGACGTTGGTTTTCAAAAAACACAATGGATCAACACCAGCAGATGACATTGCACCCCAAATCATCACAGACTGTGGAAACTTAACACTGGACTTCAAGTAACTTGGGCTATGAGCTTCTCCACCCTTCCTCCAGACTCTAGGACCTTGGTTTCCAAATGAAATACAAAACTTGCTCTCATCTGAAAAGAGGACTTTGGACCACTGGGCAACAGTCCAGTTCTTCTTCTCTTAGTCCAGGTAAGACGCCTCTGATGACAACTGTAGCCAAATTCCTCGACACGTCTGTGTGTGGTGCTCTTGATGCCTTGACCCCAGCCTCAGTCCATTCCTTGTGAAGTTCACCCAAATTCTTGCATCGATTTTGCTTGACAATCCTCATAAGGCTGCTGTTCTCTCGGTTGGTTGTGCATCTTTTTCTTCCACTCAACTTTCTGTTAACATGCTTGGATACAGCACTCTGTGAACAGCTTCTTTGGCAATGAATGTTTGTGTCTTATCCTCCTTGTGAAGGGTGTCAATGATTGTCTTCTGGACAACTGTCAGATCAGCAGTCTTCCCCATGATTGTGTATCCTAGTGAACCAAACTGAGAGACCATTTTGAAGGCTCATGAAACCATTGCAGGTGTTTTGAGTTGATTAGCTGATTGGCATGTCACCATATTCTAATATGTTGAGATTGAATTGGTGGGTTTTTGTTAAATGTGAGCCAAAATCATCACAATTAAAAGAACCAAAGACTTAAACTACTTCAGTCTGTGTGCATTGAATTTATTTATTTAATACACGAGTTTCACAATTTGAGTTGAATTACTGAAATAAATGAACTTTTCCACAACATTCAAATTTATTGAGATGCACCTGTATATATATATATATATATATATATATAGGGGCCAATATATGCCCACAATCATGCAGTTCTAAACCCACATGACTTTCTTTTTTTGTGGAACACAAAAATGTTCAACAGAATATTCATGCTGCTTTTCCTCCATACAATTCATATTCATTCATTCAAATCACACTCATTACTTGCTGAAAATCTTCCCTTCATGTTTAAAGAACAGGGGTTTCTTAAGGCTTCAAGTATTATAATAATACTGTGCATCAAAACTGAAATTATTTTTGGATGGAAGCATGAAAACATACTTTAGTTTAGTTTTTTTTTTTGTTTTTTTTTTTTAAAGCTCAATATGATTGTAATATGATTGTAAATATCCTTGGCGCCCAACATGGTGCGACACATTTTTGGATCCATCATGTTTGAAAATGATAAAGTGGCAGAAAGGAAGAATTCCAGTCATGACTCCTTTTTGGAGATTGACAACTTTTGCCATGCAAAAAGGTGGTTTAAAACATCTCCTTTAGTGCGGGAGGAATAAAGTTTAGAATGACAAGGATGTGTAAATAATGACAGAATTTGTATTTTTTCTGTCTGTGAAGGTCGTCCAACAGATCGACATTCTGACGTCCGATATTGACCTTGGTGAAGACGAACCAAGTCTATCCAATGGACTCTCCCAAGATGCCACCAAAAGCAGTCGGACTGGTGTTGTGGCATTGATCCACAATTCAAACAGCGAAGAGGACATGTCCACTTCCAATTCCTCTCTCGCTCACAGCCCTTTCACTGTGGATTTAGTTCACATTAACGGTCCTTCGCCAATGAGAAACTGCATAAGTCCAGCCCTTCCTGAGCAGCGATCCATTACTGTTGAGGATAAAAGCAAACGAGTTGTGAAACAGAGTTCAGAGACTCAGAGGACTCAAAGGACAGCCAATGGAAACTGCCTACCGCATCGAACGGCAAGGACAAGCCAACTGGAAAACCACAGACCCCCTGTAGCTCCAGCAGTGTGCACTAACTCAAATAAAACCCACCGGCCTCCACCTTACCCTCAGAACGGACAGGTGAAGATGAGGACACCGCCCTATCCTGGGATACATAAGACGCTCTCCTCCACCATAGTGTAAGGATACAAAACCAACTCGCTTTCACAGAAACCCAATCATCAGCCAAGAGGACAACATACACAAACACACCACACATACTCAGATACATTACATTCATGCTTAATCGTTTACCAAGTAACTTGTCCAAATGCTTCTTGGTGACAAAACTCAGGGTAAGTGGACACTACACGTTCTTACACGAACGGTCAGCATGTGCTTGCTGTGTTTGTTCATGCATGTGTGTATCTGCTCTTCTAAACTCAAATTATCAGGTATTTATACACCACCATTCAAAGGTTTGGGGTAAGATTTAGAAAATATTTTTGAAAGAAGTCTCTTCTGCTCACCAAGGATGCATATATTTGATTAATTGTACAGTAGAAACAGTAATATGGTGACATTTTTACAATTTTATATAGCTGTTTCCTATGTGAAAATATGAAATGTAATTTATTTCTGTGATGCAGCTGTATTTTCAGCATCATTACTCCAGTCTTCAGTGACACATGATCTTCAGAAATCATAATAATATGATGATTTGCTGCTCTAGAAACATTTATGATTATTATCAATGTTGAAAACCGTTGTGCTGCTTCATGGTTTTTAAGATTTTTATATTTTGTGACATTACATATGTCTTTGTCACTTTTGATTAATTTAATGCATCCTTGCATCAAAAATTGTACTGACCCTAAACCTTGGAACGGTAGTGTATTATCTCATTTTATTTCTTTACATTTAACCTATGCATTATCTCAACTGTTTCTCCTAGATTAGAATAAGATCAAATAGAAATATCTGCTTTTCAGATACTTAAGAAAAATCTCATGTCTCATAAAGAGTTTCAGAAGAGATATCAAAAACATTTTTAACTGTGCTCATATTAGCTAGAGTCTCAATTTAATAATTTCTCATTAAATTCTCCCAATACCAATTTAATGAGCTGCTATTTACATTAATTTTATACATGCTGTAAACTATTATAATTGCTTTCAAATTCACATCAGGAGAAACATCTGAGACGACTCTATAAAAGCTATAAAAGAGCAACTTCCGATGGGTTTATTTCCCCAAAAACTGAAACATGTGCCACATCCATGTACCTTTGAGAAGAAGAAACTCACTCTCTATTACAACAGAAACAATCACCATGTGTTTTTTCTTAGTTATTATTTTCCCAGAAAAGAAAGGCATGTTGGGGTCTGCCGGCATTGAATCATTTCCTCAGAAATAGAGACCGAGTCATTTGTGATGAAGACAGTCTACACAATGACTCAGTGTTAACAAGGATAACTATGCGTCATGAAAGATGGTTTCCATCTGTTCCGCAGGCTAACAGAGTATCAATACACTACATTGGTTTCCTCAGATTACAGCGGGCTTTGTTGTTTGCCCCGCAGGCAGAGGAACGGTGTTGAACACTGTGCGATTCAGAAGCCGTTCCCGAATCTCAGATCTGAGGCTGAACATGACTTTGGGACAACCGTGCAGTTCTGTGTTGCTTTATCACACAGGATTTCAGGATACAATCAGGAATGTTTGATAAACAGTCTATAAATGAAACTTCTATCCACGGCTGATCATTTCGGTTCTTCTTTGGTTGTTGTCGAGGCACGTTAAAGTTTCAAACACGCGATTTCAAGGCTGGGATTTCTTGGAAAGTCATCTTACACAGCTGTAGACAAAATGCAGATAATATTCCGACGTCCCATCAATTAAATTAACTAGATTTATGCATGTCCTGAAGAAAACTTGAGAGGTGCTTGCCTTAGCAAAACCGGCAGTTGCCAGGGTATTGCTTTGTGGTTGCTAGGGTGTATTCTGGGTGGATGCTTACAGGCTCAAAAAGGCCCACCCACAAGTCTTTATGATATTATCATCCCTAAATATGCAACCTCACTGGAAAAAGATAGCCATTCATACAATTCACTGCAGTTTTCACCTGAAATGAATACTAGTGGCAACAGCATTTGTGCCGTTCCACACAAATTAATCAATACAGGGGCAGATTATCAATTAATAAAGACTAATTTATGTGCAGTTCCAAATTCCTTGTATAATGTTATGAGCTCTAAACACTTTTAGCATAGTGCATGATTTGTAAACTAATATATTTTGATGTTTGCATCACATAATCAGATTTATATGCATGTCTTTTCTGAGTAAACTTGCTCAGTAGCTCACCTGGTATGATGTACGAGTCCAGTGAACAACAAGTCAAAAGAAATGCTCAAAGAAGCAAGCTAAAATCCCATGCAAATGCATTTTTTATTTCACTTTTGCTTTTTATTATATGGCAAGGATTTGTTATATGGTTTAGACTAGGTTGTACGTTATTTTACAAATGCGATACAGCATTGACCAAAGCATCTCTCTCCAGAGACTTCATTTACGTACAACATAATAAAATGTGAAATCATGTAATAAAATATCGCCAGATTCACGTTCATGTATTTTAGAGAAAACTGAATGCTGTTTTAGTGTACATTTTATTTACCTACAACAAACAACATAAAATATTGCCAGATTCACTTTTTATTGGTATCACAGGGAAAAAATCTAATATAAAGCGGAAAGTGCTTTCACCAGACATTTCCTTTACATGTAACGACTAACATCGCCATTCACATTCATGTGTTTTGGAGAAAATAATGCACTTTTAGACACTCATTTGAAATTAATGATAAATATAAACGTTGCCAGATTCACGTTCATAACGTTCAAAACTGAATGCAGTTTTAGCACCACTCACTGAACATTTAATTAACGTGCAACAACCAACAGAATAAAACATCATCAGATTCCCTTTCATTGATTTCACAGAAAAGTAAATGCATTTTTAGTGCTATTAGTATTCACTGGACATTTCATTTACCTTACATACAACAACAAACATAAAGTATTGTCATATTCACATTCATGAGTTTGAGAGGAAACTGAACTTGCTTTTTGTGCCACTGAACATTTCACTTTGATTGTGTCGCGAAATATGCAAGAGGCAACGTAACATCTATTTTGCAATGAGCTTAGGTTAGGTTGGAAATATGGCTCACATCCCTACTTATATGTTTTTGCCATTTTATCAAGTAAAAAACATATTTCAGATCAATGAAATAACAGCACACCTCCCCTCAATAAGACACAGGATTTGTATATGTCCGGATCATGCTAACATTGAGCTTTAATACTTCTGAAAAACCCCTGTCTTAGGAAGCACAACTAGTTCAACTGAATTTGACACTATTCCCTGACGTATCTGACATTCCTCCGGGGTTAAAGTTAAAATGGCAGATGTGATCATTGTGTGCGGTTGAGAACCAAAGGAACTGATTCCTGCCTGCCGGAATGTGAAAGCAGTGGTTATGGTTTGGCATTGTCCTCTAGTGGAGGGTATGTGTATCTGCACCATTGTTTTTTATCGTTTTCAGGCCGGCCCTTCTGTCTGGTTTTCATTAGAAACCACTTGGCTTAAAGCCTGACCGAATGAGGCAAGCTCGTACAATATTTGTGATGGTCAAATAAACACAGGCATTTTCAGACATCATTTACGATGACGGCCACCCACTAGCTGGGAGGGCAACAACAGCTGGGCTCAATGCAAGGAAGTAGGTGCATAACAGACAGCGGATGTTTTCATAGACGCGTGTCTACAGAGAACGCCCACCGTTTGGTGCCTTCGCTCAGGTTTCAGAAACCATGTCTTCATCGGCTGTAAAACAAAGCCTCAAGGAGAACACTGTACTCTTTACAAGTGATTTTTATTTCAATTCCAGTTGGGATCACTTTATTACAGCACTTGTTTCTCCAAAACAGCAGTGAGATCAAATTGAGAGCAAATGGAGAAACCTTTGCTTAAAGGAACAGTTCACCTTAAAATGTTGTTCCAAACCTGTTTACCTTTCTTTCCTCTGTAGAACATAAAGGGAATATTTTCAAGAACATTTGGGTTCTAACAACATTGGACCCCATTTGCTTTCAGTGTACTGACAAAAACCAAAACTTTTTTTGTGTCTTTTGTGGCATGACAGATTTTTTATTTTTGGGTGAACTGTCCCTTTAAGTCTCTTGTTTCTCTTAAAAAAAAATGATGTTCTCAAAACAGTAAAGTGAGCAAAACTCATCGATCTCAATGTGAACTCAAGTTCTCATCACTTTTATAGCTCTACATTAGGGGTGTGCAATATATATCGTTTGCGATATTATCGTAATTGTTGTTTTAACGATGTGCAATTTGATAATATCGAGTATTTTGCAAAAAACAAACAAAACGCCCCTACAGAGTGCACGCATATATTAAGCCTGTGGTGATGAAGGGGTTAAACAGTGCACGTGCGCATTTAGAGCGTGTTCTTTCACTGCATGGTTCAGTTTATTAAAATGCATTAAGTTAATATTAAGAGACTTACATTTTAGACACCATATTGCCTGTTTTTGCTCCATTTCGCAGACAAAAAAATAATTCCAAACAACTACAGCGAGGTTTTGAGTCTCAGTGATTCGTTCCTGAATGATTCAATCATTTAAATGATTCGGTTCAATCGCAGTGACTCACTTATTACCAGTGACTTTCTGCCACCTACTGGCGATTTTAATTTCATATTTAAAGTCTATTTTCGTTTTTAAAATAATTTTAAATATCAGTATTCAATGTTTTATGTTTAAAATGTCAAAAATAATGCATTTGTAACTGGTTAAAGCACTCAATGTCCCTCTGAGCTGCATTAAGTGTGTAAATACATATAAACACCTTCAGATACAACTTCTGCAGAGATTAATTTTGATGATACTTGTTTCATTTGTTTGGTAACTGCCTAAATGTGTATTATCTTAATTTACTGATTCAAAGTTACAATTTGACTCAAAAGATGTACACTTTTTGAAAAAAAAATGCTTTATTAAAGTTAAAAATCTATTTAAACTTAAATTAAAATATTCATTTCTATCACCGATGTGAACTGAGCACACAGAATATGACGAATATCAAAAACTGCAGCTGTGCACGGTATTCAGATATCAGCACAATAACACACTCTACAAAATATCGTCCAATTATCGTTATCGAAAAAATCCCCCAAAATATCGAGATATAATTTTTTTTTCAATATCGCACACCCCTACAATATTCTTACTATATAGCAGCTTTTCACTCATTTCTGTCTGTTTTTATGTAAGGAATTTTACGAGAAATGTGAGACAAAGTCGATACTTAAATTAAACCTCCCAGAGAGCTGTTCCAAGTCACCTTAGGGGTTTGAAAACACTGTTAAATATACTTTTGACAATCACAATCCCTTTCAGAATACAAGTATGACCTTGTGTGTGATATAATATTACTCACACACCAGATACATTTAATTTTCATCTCAACCAGAGACATTAAAGTTAAACTGCAACTATAATAGTCACATCAGCTTTGATAAATTGTTCAAGCAAAAGCTATTTTAAAAACAATCATAAAATATGAATGTGCAGAAGACAGTTTTACTTTTGGGTAGGTGGATAATTACATCTGTCTGTGAGAGCTCAGACGTTGGCTTTAACTTTCTGGGGCGGCAGACGATTTGGGCAAATGAGGGATGGAGCAATCATACAGTATGACGACATGAAGTCTGCTCATATTGCAGCTTATTCTGGCCAACAATTAAACGCCTCACGTAAAAATGTTTTTGTTAGGGGCAGGATTATTTAGAAAAAGGTTGCACCACAATAGTAGAGTAGTGTAAGAAAAATACAATAAATAATAGTACAGCAATCAGGTTGAAAGGTTGTACAGAAATGAAATTGTTTGGAGATAAACATGTGATAATTGTGTAAAGATAACTCAGAAGTCGCATTAAAGTCAGTCAATTAGATTAGACGTTACCAGAAATGTCTAAAAAGTGTTTGATACAAATGACATGGACATTGGCTAAGCGTTGGACAATGTTTCATCTTATGTAAGGTCTATACTCTACATTTACCAGAAAATAATAATATAATCTTAGTCATAAATCTTAGAAATGGGTCATTGGTCAAAAATTGAAAGGGCCATTTACTTAAAAATAGTATGGTACTTAATATTTTTGAGTAGTTTTTAAGGCTTGGTTTTTTTAATGCAATCTACCTGAATAAATAATGTAAAATCTCCTAAACTAATTAATCTATGACACAATGAATTTAATGTAATTTGTGAAATGTGCTCATTTATTTTAAGTTGATTCTCAAAAGTCTGTGATTTTGAGTCAGGCCTGTTGTGAGTTATTTTGTACATTTAAAAGACTATACAGCCAAACAGCTCAAGTAGGAAAATACTTGAGAAATACTGGAAAGTACTACAAAAGTCATATGTGCAGAAGAGTAGAGTTTATGTTTATGGATAATACTCCTTTAAGGCATTAAGCCTTGTTCAAGCAGTAGTTTTGCTAGTACTGTGGAAACTTCAACGTAACAGAAACTCTTTCATATGTCAAACATAACTGAACATTAAACATTAATAGATGTTTCCCTTCACTCAAATACACATGCAATAGCATTTAATTTCAAAATGTACTCTCCATATCCAGCCATATGCAAAGCATGCTGGGAACTAACAATCACCTCTAAAATAAAACTGAAAAATTGAGCTAATTCTCTTAAAATAAATAGGCAGCCTTCTTTCCTTAGTTTTTAGTTTAATTTCATTCCTCAATTCAAGCCTCAAAATGGTTTAAGTTTCCTTTAAAAAATAAGGAAAACATATCTCTTGGTTTTCTTAGTAAAACGTCCTCAATATTTTCTATACAACACCGAATCACGATATCTTTAATGAAATATTCTAACTATTTTTAATTATCACCTTAATTTTTTTAATGAAAATTACAAGACCCATGATTCATTTTTTACAGTGTAACGTTACAAATATGTCCCTCTTTTACTTATGATGTCTAGAAGCTGATTTAAGAACCAAACAGGAAAAAAGGCCACGAAATTGTTCTTATTTAGACGAGATTCATGCTGATTTGTTTAAAAATATAACACCCTAGCAACGAACACTTCAGAAACCACATAGTAAAATAAAATGACGTTATGATCCGATCACAGATTTGACACATATCTGTCGCTCACATATGTGATTTTTTTATAAAAGCACAAACAAGGTGTTTCAAGTGAAATATGTAACGTTAGAGTATTTAATGTCTTACCTGTGTAAGCTGAACTTCGATGTGATTCACATGATCTGATATGAAGTCTTGTGGTGCGGTGTTGCCTAATGCCTCGTTCAGACGGTTATTTTATTTTCCGTTAACGCAGAACGTGTTCGCGGCAAATTTCAAATTCAATTTTTAGCCCTCTGGTTGATTGACAGGTCAGTAGGCGGTGCTTCTCGAGTCATCCGCACGTGGGCTTTGTGACATGTAATCACATGCGTTTCTGACTGTGATTAATGTGATTTTAGTGATCCAAAACAAAAAAAACATGTCAGTTCTAGTTTTACATCTGTATATAGCTCACTCCAGTCTAATCGATTCGTAAAGTAATTGGATTTATCTGAGGAAAAACATTCAAGGACCATAGCAACATTTGAAAAAATATCCAAGTTATGCCAAATCTACCATTATAATCACTGAAGCTGTGAAATGAATGTCTTATTTACATCGTATCTGCAAGCAGAGTTTGGTGAGCATGCACTCAACCAAAACCCCAATTAAGCGCTGATTAATAGACGCATCTGATTGGCTGTGCATTCATAAACTCAACAGAAACGTGTGATTGGTTAGAAGCTTAACGCAGCGTGCAAAGATATAAATGTAATTCCACGATGTGACATTTCTCACGTTTTATTTTAACTGCAACAGACATAAAATATGTAGTTGAATTATGCAGGGGCAATTGTTGCCCTTTTATCTTGAATGTGTGGCATTTTGTTCATTTTGGTGGCATTTTTGCCACAAGCCCTCGTGCATTTCTGACCTTGTGATTTAACACCAGTACTTTATTATTGTGTAAAAATGAATAGTTGTAGCTATGTCCAAACCAAAGTGCATTCAGTCAGTCTCTGCAGCTCTTAAAAGTGTTTCCAATCAACAGCCTGGCATCTACACTAATCACCATAAAGACAGCACACTGCTGCATTAGGAAACTCATGTCTAATCAGATCTGCTGTCCTCCACACCGAGCCAAGCTGAGCGTATAAATTAGAGTAATAAATCACCCTGATAAGCCAGAACAATCTTGGCATTAGAACAGGGTGAGGCTACATTATTTAAGCACATAATGCAAGCCAGTCAGGTTTGTAAAAGAAGCAGCTATGCCAAGGACAAGTCAGAGGAAGAGAAGCACCTATAGTGTCATATCGTCATGCTCATCTTCTTTAATTATTGCTGATTAGGTCTTTTTTAATGTTTGTCGGTGGCTTTTCTTTTCTCTGATCTGGGCTCTGCTCCAGTGCTTGCTTATAAGCATCGATCAACACATTTTGAAGGAGACATTTGTCTAATGAAGATGGTGATCCTGTCTGTGATGGGCGAGACATGAGAGTGCACTTTGTAATGAAAGTCTTTTATTACACAGGGACTGATGCCACACAACCCAGCTGACACACGCCGGAGGACGGAGAATCCCAGGCGGAGGGGCAATGACTGTTTCCCATGGAAAACACCAGAAGCATCTCAAAGCCCTCTTTCTCTCGCACACACCTGCTGAAAATAACCACGTTTGAACTATTTAAAGTCACCATGAGATGGCATTGATAGCTCAATTTACTTCTATGTCTCTGATTGAAACTCAGTGAGGAAGCGTGAGTCGTGTGGTTGGAGAGGCGTGAATAGGAAAGTCCTTTCAGAGGCGGAGCAAGTTGTTTACTTATGTTGAAAGATTATGAAAACGAGCATTTTTTCAAATAGGAAAAATGTGCATTAAGTAATTTTAAACAAACAGGAACGTGTATTAAGAAAGTAAATAGGGTTGGTTTTGAGTTGATGTTTTGTTAAGTTTTGTCCATGTAAAAGTTTAACTTTTGGCAAATATATGCATTTAAAATGCCTTTTTTCCTCCAGGAAATCAGCCAAAACATAGTGATCTTGTTTGCTGGAATATAGACCAATGGTTCTCAATACTCCCTTAGCAACCGCATAAAAACACTCAAAACACCTTAGCAACGGCACAGCAACATTCTAACAAGCTTCTCACAACATAACACCTTAGCAACCGCATAAAAACACTCAAAACACCTTAGCAACGGCACAGCAACATTCTAACAAGCTTCTCACAACATAACACCTTAGCAACCGCATAAAAACACTCAAAACACCTTAGCAACGGCACAGCAACATTCTAACAAGCTTCTCACAACATAACACCTTAGCAACCGCATAAAAACACTCAAAACACCTTAGCAACCGCATAGCAATGTTCTGAAACACTCAGAATTATCAACTTCATTTAAACAAACTGTTATATTTAAAAGTGCTAAACTGAAATATAATTATATATAATGACAGAATACATCTTTAATATAACCAAATTAAGTTTGTTTTCATAAATTGAATGAGAAATGTCTGTTGTTGTAAAAATAAACTTTTAAATATGAAAATGTATTAATTAATAACAACTTAATATTTATATAAATGCACTTAGAAGTTTTTAAAGATAATTATGAAAAGTTTTGTCCACTAAAATGATCTCAAGACTGAAAACAGTCCTAAATGATAAACTCCACACGCCTCTGTATCCAGCAGAGTTACAAATGATGTTACGTCTGTGTGTTTGATTGCACTAATGCTCATATTTATTTCCTTCTTCAAACATTTGGTAGGAAGTGACTGGAATTTATTCATTTTCAAAGTGTTTTCTTGGCTTTCGTCCACTAAGTGTAGTTTTGTGGGGCTGTGGCATAAACTAAAGACTATTAAAAAAGAGACCTAGTTCCAGTTTCAGAAGGAAACACGTCAGCACGGGACATAAAACTGAGCTCATCAAACCATTTCATGGGACTTTAACTGGTTTCGATGGACATGCTGGTGTCACAGGCACAAGACCAGTTCAATAACATAAAGGTCCCAAAACATGCATTATACTTGTGATTTAGGCTGACTGAGCTAGTTTAGTTGGTCAAAGCTGTTTTGGGTCATTTCAGCAGGGTCTATCGCTCTCTCTCTCTCTCTCTCTCTCTCTCTCTCTCTCTCTCTCTCACTCTCTCTCTCTCTCTCTCTCTCTCTCACTCTCTCTCTCTCTCTCTCTCTCTCTCTCTCTCTCTCTCTCTCTCTCTCTCTCTCTCTCTCTCTCTCTCTCTCTCTCTCTCTCTCTCTCACTCTCTCTCTCTCTCTCTCTCTCTCACTCTCTCTCTCTGCCTCCCTCTCTCTCACTCTCTCTCTCTCTCTCTCTCTCTCTCTCACTCTCTCTCTCTCTCTCTCTCTCTCTCTCTCTCTCTCTCTCTCTCACTCTCTCTCTGCCTCCCTCTCTCACTCTCTCTCTCTCTCTCTCTCTCTCACCTCTCTCTCTCTCTCTCTCTCTCCTCTCTCTCTCTCTCTCTCTCTCTCTCTCTCTCTCTCTCTCTCTCTCTCTCTCTCTCTCTCTCTCTCTCTCTCTCTCTCTCTCTCTCTCTCTCTCTCTCGCTGAGCTGTGTAAATCTTTTAGAGCAAGCTCCCCTAACTAACCTGTGACCTGATATCTGCGTGTTTGTCTTTAAAGGGAACACACCAAGGAATAAGCTGCTTTAGGTTGGAAATGATGACTTTATAACAGGGCCTTGAGCTCTCAGATTTATGCAAACTATGGGTCTGAAAGACTCTTGATTACCCAGCTAACAAAAATACGTTACTTCTGTTGCAGTTTTTAAACCCTTTTTCTTGGTTATATGTGAATATTAAGGGAACATTCCATTTTAGAAACATTGCTTTTAAATATTCTCTAAATCTTTTGAGACAAGTTTTAAGAATATTAATAAAAAACAGATTTTTTTTACATTACTGGACAAACGTTTGTTCATAACTTTGAGAGAACCTTACCAGAACTGTCCTTGTTAGCTGGGTAGAAAAGCCTAAAATATTTGTACTATTATTATTCAGACCAAAGATTGAAATGATTTTTGTTCAGGGAGGCTGAAGGATTTGTAATTATGTTAAGCTAAAGCTAATGAACATTAACATTGCCTCAAAGGCAGCTCATAATACCACTTCAGTCAGAGACGTATACAGCTCATATCTGCTAGAAACAGAGTTTATACTTCTGGATTCATGTTGAAGCATCCTAACACAGAACTGCAGCTGTGGACTGGAATTATTGAATCAGTATTATAGACTGTTAATGATCATGTATTTTGACTCTGTGGCCAATAGAGGACGCTTCAGAACCACAGAAAGACTCCAGTGACACGTGAATGTCTTCTAAAAGTGTACAGCTCACATGAAATAAAACATTAAGTGTGTAAATGATATTCTCTGTGACTTCTGATTTTATAAGCAAGAGAAATAAATAAACATTTCAAATTTTTGAAATAGAAATGGTTATGATTTATGAAGGATCATGCACTGAAGACTGGATTAATGATGCTGAAAATTCTACTTTTGACAATATATTCGAATAGAAAACCGTTTTTATTATTGTAATAATATTTCACAATATTAAAGTTTTTGCTGTATTTTTAATCAAATAAATGCAGCCTTGGTGAGCAGAATAGACTTCTAAAATATAAAAAAATATAACCAATCAAAAACTTTTGAACATTAGTGTATATTCTAATACTATTATTGACCCTTTACATTTTTTATATGGTTTGGGCCCTTTTTCCTAAAGGCTTTCTCACGTTCAGTGTTTGCAAATGACAGTATTCCTCCAGTTTGATTAATATTTGCACTATAATTTAGAGCTCTGTATGGGAAGGTATTGACAGCGTCTGGGTCCCTGTTTACTTAAATCTTGTCTGAGAGTTTCTCACTTCTCTCCAACATCCCAGCATGCATCTGTTCAGAGGGCTTTATACTGTACAACTTTATTAAGAGATATATGCATATTAATACAAAAATCAAATGCGTTTTATGTCATTCAGCTTCTGAAAACCTATCAGAGGACATGTTAGGTCATATTTCATGCCAAAATCAAAGGAAATAAATGTATTTATTTTGTAAAAAATAAAAAAGTATATTTTATCTAGTATTTTCACATTTTGACATGAATATTTAACAATTTCCGCACAGATGCTAATAAATGAACTACAGAAAAAAAATATATAATTTGCCCTCTCTGTAATGCAATATATTTCATATTTATTTGTAGAAAAAAATCATTTGTGAAGTATTTACACATCATTGTAGTATTTTTCTGATACATTTAATAACCACACACACACACAAAAAACACTTTGTATCACTCTGATGACCTTATCGCCATAAATGTAACATTTTAATTTAATGGGAAAATTTGTCTAATTGTCCTGAAAAAGATAATTAATGTTCATGTCATTTTAAAATTAATAAATAAAATAATAATTTTATATATTTACATAATTAACTTTTAATTTGAGGGTAAAATGTGACTTGGACATGTTGTTATGTAATACAAATTTTTCATTATCATACATTTTCCTAAGCGCTCATGCAAGAATGATTTAGAGCAGCATGCAATATGCTAAAGATATTTATCTTATTAATCAGTTCACTGGTCTTTAACACTTCATGTGTGATATCTCGAACCGGCCTCATGGTCCTGTCCTCGTCAAACTCAGTCTGCTGGACTCCAGGCGGAGCGGACAAATATTGAGCGTGAGTGACTCATTCAGCGACCCGTCTCTTCTCCCGTCTGGCCCCAGAAAGACAAATGCAGGTTAAGCGGGTGTGTTCCTCGTGACTAGGCGCTAAGTGACTGTGGGTGAGCGAGCACACAAGGTCAGTCAAACACAGTCATTATTTTTGGCTCTGGCCACCGACTAAACGGCTAGATGAGTCTTGGATGCATTGCTTAGTTCAAACATAAAGACAAGCAAGTATGTCCTAATAAATGAAAAATTGCTGCAGTAATTCAAAGTCACTTGTGTTTTTGTTTCTTTTAACTTCCTAGAATGTCTGCACAGCTAGAAGCAGCCTATAAAAACAAAAATGCTGAGAAAGATATTTAGTTTTTGCAGTGTGTGCAATATAAATTTAAAGGGATAGTTCACTCACACATTCATACACACACACACACACGCACACACGCACACACACGCACACACGCACGCACGCACGCACACACACACACGCACACATGCACACACACACACACACGCACACACGCACACACACACACACGCACGCACACACGCACACACGCACGCACACACACACACACACACACAAAATAAAATGATGTTGGTGATCAAACAGTTTGGTCCCCATTGACTTCCCTATAGTATTTTTCCCCTACTATGGAAGTCAATGGGT
>CM050422.1:2234631-2274631 GCA_027564155.1 Gymnocypris eckloni scoliostomus
TTGACTGAGGCTGCAGTCTTCATTAGTCTGCATGTGTTTGACTTTACAGTAAAAAGTCATCTAATGTATTGTTAGTTGTTGTTTTGCATTGGTTGACTGAGGCTGCAGTCTTCATTAGTCTGCATGTGTTTGAGTTTACAGTAAAAAGTCATCTAATGTATTGTTAGTTGTTGTTTTGCATTGGTTGACTGAGGCTGCAGTCTTCATTAGTCTGCATGTGTTTGACTTTACAGTAAAAAGTCATCTAATATATTGTTAGTTGTTGTTTTGCATTGGTTGACTGAGGCTGCAGTCTTCATTAGTCTGTGTGTGTTTGACTTTACAGTGAAAAGTCATCTAATGTATTATAGTTGTTGTTTTGCATTGGTTGACTGAGGCTGCAGTCTTCATTAGTCTGCATGTGTTTGAGTTTACAGTAAAAAGTCATCTAATGTATTATAGTTGTTGTTTTGCATTGGTTGACTGAGGCTGCAGTCTTCATTAGTCTGCATGTGTTTGACTTTACAGTAAAAAGTCATCTAATGTATTATAGTTGTTGTTTTGCTTTGGTTGACTGAGGCTGCAGTCTTCATTAGTCTGCGTGTGTTTGACTTTACAGTAAAAAGTCATCTAATGTATTGTTAGTTGTTGTTTTGCTTTGGTTGACTGAGGCTGCAGTCTTCATTAGTCTGCAAGTGTTTGACTTTACAGTAAAAAGTCATCTAATGTATTGTTAGTTGTTGTTTTGCATTGGTTGACTGAGGCTGCAGTCTTCATTAGTCTGTGTGTTTGACTTTACAGTAAAAAGTCATCTAATGTATTATAGTTGTTGTTTTGCATTGGTTGACTGAGGCTGCAGTCTTCATTAGTCTGTGTGTTTGACTTTACAGTAAAGTCATCTAATGTATTATAGTTGTTGTTTTGCTTTGGTTGACTGAGGCTGCAGTCTTCATTAGTCTGTGTGTGTTTGACTTTACAGTAAAAAGTCATCTAATGTATTATAGTTGTTGTTTTGCATTGGTTGACTGAGGCTGCAGTCTTCATTAGTCTGCGTGTGTTTGACTTTACAGTAAAAAGTAATCTAATGTATTATAGTTGTTGTTTTGCATTGGTTGACTGAGGCTGCAGTCTTCATTAGTCTGTGTGTGTTTGACTTTACAGTAAAAAGTCATCTAATGTATTATAGTTGTTGTTTTGCATTGGTTGACTGAGGCTGTAGTCTTCATTAGTCTGCGTGTGTTTGACTTTACAGTAAAAAGTAATCTAATGTATTATAGTTGTTGTTTTGCATTGGTTGACTGAGGCTGTAGTCTTCATTAGTCTGCATGTGTTTGACTTTACAGTAAAAAGTCATCTAATGTATTATAGTTGTTGTTTTGCATTGGTTGACTGAGGCTGTAGTCTTCATTAGTCTGCGTGTGTTTGAGGATCTCTGAACGCAGCTGTTCAAACACTCTCTCTGCACCATCATGACATGTTTGAGACGAACAAACTGTTCAGAAAACAACAGCCTTTCCTCCAGAAAGTGCTCTATACGCTCCATGCACTTCTAATTAGCACCTACAACCTTATTCAGTTTCACAAATACTTCTCGCTAATCAATACACTGGAGGATTTTTTACCATGTATTTCTATGGTAGAAATAAGAGTGGTTCAAATTCAGCTTCTGATTAATCTACAGTGTAATATTACATCTACACTTATAAATCTTCAAATATTGATAAAAGCGTTAGAAACAAAACATGCATGTTCCGGTCATATTTTGTACTAAAATCAAAAGATATAAAAACAAAATTATATTTTTGTTTTGAAAATATAATATATTTGCATATTTTATATTTTAAAGTACATATTATAATATGATATATTTTAAAATATTTGACAATTTAAACAAACAAATAAATGTTTTGCTTATAGATAAATACCTATACCTTTAGGACCATAAAAATATTTTGCATTGTGACATTTTTTTTTTACAATAATCATCAATATAATTTTAATTATTATAACATATTTAAATATTTGAATTATAACATATATTACAATTTAAACTATTGTCAAAAGGAATCTAATGAGAAACAATACTGACAATAATCAGAAAAGTAAAAAAAGAAAAGAAAATTGATATTTTAATTGTTAATTATTAAAATATTAAATAATTAATTATATTTTGCTTATAGAAAAATAAAGCCTAATTTTAGCATTTAGAAAACGAATCCTATATTATGCATTTATAGAAAATGAAGCCTATATATTTCTATTATTGTTATGAAAATTATTAATCTGGTGAAATTAGATATTCAAATGGAAAAATATTGTAAATATCAAAATAAATATTCAAATATCAAAACTATGGTAATCTAATTAAAAACCACTACTGAATGAATGAATGAATACTCACTCAAAAGCTAAATGTTTGGATAAATTATTATATTTATTTCTGGATAAATTATGATTATTTGGGCTTTCATTTTAAATAGAATATTTCAAATATTCATAATGGCATGAAAAAGCTTGAGAAGAAAAGAGTTTTATTAAAGGTGTTGTAAAGAACCACTGAGCAACTTTGAAAAAGTGCACTGAAAAAATATTTTTCCAAGTTGTAAATAAAATATTATTGACTATATGTTGCAAGAAAATACTACTTCAGTCTTTCACGTTTAATTGAATGTGTTACTTGTCATTTCTCAGTAATTGTTTGTGAAATTTACTAGCAATTTCTGAGAGAAAAATGCTTCTACACCAAATTTGTAACCTGTTGCATTTCTCAGTAATTGCCAATAAAAATATCAGGCTGTAAATGAGTGTCTTCAACAGCTCTCTGTTCAACCACAAACGCTCGTCTATAGACCCGAGCAAGACAGTAAATAACACGGTGAGCGTGTTCCCATTTCATGTCCTATAAACGGCACAGAAACACAGAGAATGAGTCCATCCACCGTCCATTCCTGAGTCAATATTAGAGCGAGAGCAGCCGAGGAAACGGGCTTTTTCCAGACACATTCAAAAACACAGAGAATCAGTTCTGGCAGAACTTCAGCTCCACATCTGTCTTCAGTCTCATTACACTTAACCTCATTAACTCGAGGGTGTCTCTCATTCCTGGGCCTTTCAGTCTGGAGGGGTTTTATCATGTAAAACACTGATTCAATGAAAATAATACAGAATTCAGACACACTGATTTCAGTAATTAGTCATTATTGTCTGGGAGAAACATTTTCAGCATTGATAATAATCAGAAATGTTTCTTGAGCAGTAAATCAGAATATTATTATGATTTCTGAAGATCATGTGACACTGAAGACTGGAGTATGATGCTGAAAATACAGATTTATATCACTGTAATAAATTACAGTTTAACTGATATTCACATAGAGAACAGTTACTTTAAATTGTATTAATATTTCACAATTGTTGTTTTTAAACAGCATTGGTGAGCAGAAGGGACTTCTTAAAACAAAACATAAAAATCTTACAGACCTCAAACTTTTAAATGTTAGTATTTTTTAATAAACATAATTTTTTCAAAAGTTAAACCTCTCTACGAGTGAGCTGCTGTTCAAATGTCATGAACTGACTATACGGTGTGGAATAGAAATTGTAATATGTCTGTTTTACTTCCTAAATCCTGATCACAATGACTAAGAAAACACTTCATGTAAATCTGCGAGAGGGTCGGTGAAGAGAGATCCGTTCATTCATTCAGGGCTGGTAGACACATGGCTGGAGCGTTTAATAACATCTCAGCCTTCACAGCTCTGTGTCAGTAAACAGACCGAGACGAGACCCTGCTGCAAACCGTCTGCAGACTGATGAGATCACACCGGCTTCAACAGCAGACTATAGAGAGACTGTAGTATACGCACGCACGCACGCATGCACAAACACACACACGCACGCACGCACGCACGCACGCACGCACGCACGCACGCATGCACAAACACACACACACACGCACGCAAGCACGCACACACAGAGAGACACACACACACACACACACACACACACACACACACAGAGACACACACACACACACACACACACCCTGCTGCAAACCGTCTGCAGACTGATGAGATCACACCGGCTTCAACAGCAGACTATAGAGACTGTAGTATGCACGCACGCACGCACACACAGAGACACACACACACACACACACACACACACACACACACAGAGACACACACACACACACACACACACTGCTGCAAACCGTCTGCAGACTGATGAGATCACACCGGCTTCAACAGCAGACTATAGAGAGACTGTAGTATACGACGCACGCACGCACGCACACACGCACGCATAAACACACACACACACGCAGACACAGACACAGACACACACACACACACACACACACACACACACACACACACACACACACACACACACACAGAGAGACACACACACACACGCAAGACGCACGCACGCACGCACGCACGCACGCACACACAGACACAGACACAGACACAGACACAGACACACACACACACACACACACACACACACACACACACACACACACACACACACACACACACACACACAGAGAGACACAGACAGACACAGACACACACACACACACACACACACACACACACACACACAGAGACACACACACACACACACACACACACACACACACACACATGAAAGTTTGAAAGAAAATTGCTGAACATTTGCTGATAATGTACTCATCCTCAGGTCATCCAAGATGTATATGATTTTGTTTCTTCATCAGATTTGGAGAAATGTAGCGTTCCCTCACCAATGGATGCTCTTCAGTGAATGGGTGCCGTCAGAATGGGACCAGAACGGTCTCGGTCACTAAAACTGGAATGAGAGTCATAACAGCTGATTAACACACCACAAGTAATCCACATCTCTCCAGTTCATCAGTCAACATCTTGAGAAGACAAAAGCTGCGTGTTTGTAAGAAACAAATCCACCATTAAGACATTTTTTTTTACGTCAAACTGTTTAGCTTCCAGCAAAAATACGAGTCTAACAATAGAAAAATAACGCTTCCTGCAGTGAAAAAGTCCATCTCCTGTTGTCTCTCACATCAGAATCCAGACACATATTAGTTTCGAGCTGTTTTGTAAACGGTGCTTGATCTGAGCTGATTTCTCTCCTGATTCAGACCAGAACACTTTCACTGAAGGAAGCGTTATTATGGATTATGGAGTCTTATTTTAGCCAGCAAAAGTTTAAAGTTGAAATGTCTTAATAAGTTCTCAAGACATTAACTGATGGACTGGAGTGGTGTGGATTATTGTGATGTTTTTATCAGACTCTCATTCTGACGGCACCCATTCACTGCAGAGCATCCATTACTGAGACACTGATGCAATACTACATTTCTCCAAACCTGATGAAGAAACAAACTCATCTTGGATGAGTCAATTTCAAGAAAGAACTATAATCGCTTTAAATCAGGGTTATCTATTTTCCCTTTAAAAAGGTCCTTATCAGAACTAAAATGGGGATTAATGAAATTAATAATTATTATAATATATTTATAATTAACGTCTCTCTCAATTTGTTCATCATTTTGCACAATAATAATACATTTATTTCAACAGGATTATTATAGTTAACGAGGACTAAAACCAGAACTACACATAAACATAACAATTAGATGAAAAACTCTTTCAGTTAGTTAAGCACTAAAAATTGGAAATAAAATAAATTATATGTAAAGAAAAACAAACTAAATGATGAAAATTAATAAAAAGCAAAAATGACTTGAAATAAAATAAATATTAGCTGAAGTAAAATTAACACTAAATACAAGAATAAGCTAATTCAAAGTATTAATACAAACTAGAATAGCATAAATAATACTAAAATAACACTGCGTCTCAATGCATTCTGGGATTTCCTTCATGCACAGACTGTTTGTGTTTAGAGGAAGTTCAATATTAGGTGAAGTGCATGAAAACACTCAGAAAAGAGACCTATTTACGTCTGCAGCTCAACAATATTCAGTGTCCAGCTCAGAGTTTGTAAAACGAAAACGCAGAAATGACCAAGTTTTGGCTCATTAGGAAATATGACCTCCGTTAGTTCCAGTCATAATAAGAGAGAAAAATCTCCCTCTGGACAGTAAATACTGACGACTCGGAGGTCTCATTCCTGGTGTTTGGGACGCTTTCGTCCCGCATCCAACACTTCATTAAACGTCTTTGTATCGAAGGAACCCGTGATTTAATGAAGGAAGAGTTTAGAGAATCCATTTTCTCCATTACATTCTCTGCATTTCTGTTTATTACGAACCAAACCACAAACGAGCTCGTTCATCCCAGTCCAGCGTGCATGGAAAGAGTTTTATAATCATGGCAAAGACAAAGGAAGCTCGCAGCAAACTTCTCAAGATGTTTAAGACAGAAATATCCAAACCCTTTAATAGTGTATATTTTACACTAGAGATCTGCAGTGGAGTAAAACACTCAACCACTATCTAATAAAAAGCCCAAATAACACAAAATCTCCATCAGAAATCTTACATGCTTGTATTTGTCATAACCAATGCAATAAATACAAACTCATTTATACTTCTTCATTTGGCATAAAATCGAAATGACATTTTATTATAATGCAAGCATCACAAAAACACGTAAAATTGCTCGCTCTAGGGCAAGAAATCAAAAATAGATACAATACATTTATCATAAATATTACTCCAACAGCTATATGGTTACTAAAAAAGCTTTAAATTAAATGACTATGATTAAACCTATTATATAGGTCTTTAAAGTTCAACTTCGACCCGAGGGCGTTACATCCTGTGGAGACAGAAAGAGAGAAGTACATGAAGTGGATTAATGCTACTCCAGAAATATTAATGTGATGAATTAATAAGACGCATGTCCTCACCCAGTTAAGATGCAGTTTCTGGTTTGGATGTAAACGCCGGTGTAAATGACCTCACATCGCACAACGTTGTTGGAGAAGTCTGACTCGGGCACCAGGAAGTCAGGATTGACCGTGACCTGGACAGGAAGTGAAACACATCAACAACAGGATCCGCTTTGGATCTTGCCCTCTGTTTCCTCGGCCGAGCCCTTTTGGCATTAAGACATGAACACATATTTGGGTTTTAAAAACTCTTTATTGACCTTGATGTGTCTGCGAGGTGGAGAGATCAATTATACACGCACATTTACACACCTGAACACTACAATTATTGGACATTTAAGTTTTCTTATAAACGGTTGCCTATTAACTGAATCAGCATGTATAGTGGCGGCCATCTTGAACTGAGTAAAAGACCCGATAAGCAGTGTTGCCAGATCAGGTCGACGATTTCCCCAAAAGCTCAGCAAAACCCGTCCACTTCAACAAAAACCAGCCCAAAATTTTAACTGCCAAAATAATGTGATATGATTTTATTACCATGTCAATCAAGATTAATAAGGACCATTTTTATCTCCTCACAATAAAATAATGATGAAAAAAGGGAATAAATATAAATAAATTTCACAGGAACATGGATCAAAACAGGGCAAATGCGTTAAAGAAAGTCAGAAAATATGCTTAAAATGACCAGGAACCTTTTCAAAATGGCAATCAAGAGATTAACTGATAACCCGCGGGGGAACACATGCATCATTTTCAATGTCCACAGTAAGAAAAAGCTCATTTTTGTGCAAAAAAAGTGCACGTTAAAGTGATCAGAAAGCAATGTTAATTCACACCCACAACAGCCAAACACGTGTTATTCATGTATGATAATCTGACAGCAAAAATAAAATAATAATAACAATTAACAACAATGCGCTTACCTTTCTCTTGTGCTTTATCTTCAGACAGAACTACAGCACGTATCTCATGAAGTAAACATTTTAGACCATAATGCAGAACTTAGCACAGTCAAAACTGTTCAAGTCCAGCAGCTCAATGCCAAGTATACAAGAGTTTGGACGGTTTAAAAGATGTTCTGATGCAGGACAGTGTATAGTCCCATGTTCAGTTTTGATTTTTTATGAAAAATGAGTTGATGACTACACTACACATTATTTTGCTGTGATACTTTGAGCTCGAGCATATTAAGATAACGTGACTAAGATAAAAAGTGAAGAAAAAAGCAGGTGATTGGGCGGTTTTTAGTTTTTTAAAAGCAGCCCAAATTTGGTCTACCCGCCAATGCGTTATTCTCCGGGCCATGCCGATCAAAAGAAGCCCAATTGGGCGGCAACCCCCCCAATCTGGCAACACTGCCGATAAGACTTTGTCAGCCATTATATACCTTCGTGGTGTTGGGCGTGGGAGATACCAAGTATGAGTTGGAAAGGGGTGGAAAATCTTTTATGAGTTCTTGCATTTGACTTTCTATAATTATTGTTATTGCTATAGATATTGGTGTATTGAAGGAATTCAATGTTTAATCCTTTTTTATGTGATATTACTTCATATTTTCATGTGATATTGCAGCTCCTGAGAAATGGTTGAACCCATGAGTATAAATTCTCACGTAATGAAGCAGTCAGGAGGTCATTGACTGGTGTGCAGTAACTATAGAGGAGTATTCTTATTCAATAATTCCTGAACCAAGGTTTTTTTTGGACTTTGAAGTCTTCCTTAATGGATTTTCCCCATTGGAACTTCTTCATGTTTTTGCACCAGCACTCCGCACTTTATTGGCTTGGGAAAAATGAAATAAAAAGACAAATCTGGCATTCAACGTCCTCCATTCATAGTTTGAACGACGTTAGACGGAGCCCCTAGTTGCACCGTGACAGATCTGAAGATGCTTGATTTCTCGTACCTTGAGGATGTAGTTTCCAGGAGGGACGTCTGTGATGTCGATCCACTGGCAGTCGATGTTAGCGGCGTATGTGTCGTGGCAGCCTGGACTCAAACCCTGAAAACACAGCAGTAATAACTCTATTAAACCAAAACACTGAGCAGCACAGATTTCATTTTACTGTCGTAGAACTAGAATTATATAAACAAATAATCAGCTAAAACAGGAGTGGAAAACTTAGCAATGCATATTACTAATCAAAAATGAAGTTTTGATATATTTACAGTAGGCAATTTACTAAATATCTTCATGGAACATGATATTAATATCCTAATGATTTTTGGCATAAAATAAAAATGTATGATTTTGAGCCATACAGTGTATTGTTGGCTATTCTACAAATATATCTGTGCTGCTTATGACTGCGTCTGTGCTCCAGGGTCACATATAAATTCATTAAATACAACATTCTGCGGTTGTCAAATGTTTTTATTATTATTATTTATTTTTTTTTTATTCATTTTTTAAATAAATATAATTATATAAATAATTACAAAAATGTATGTTTTTGTGTTCTGTTCTGTTTTTTTCTTCGTTCAGATTAATGAAAATGCTGGGGGGGGAGATTTTTTTTGTTAATTGAAATAAAGTGGAAATCAAATCAAATAAATTACAAATTCAAATAAAATATAAATATGAGATGAAAAACTTTAATTAAATAAATAAAAACTAAAACCAAAATAAAATAAGTTGCCGGTTTAAAAAAAGATTTCAGTTCAAGTTTACTTCATGCAACGAATGGAACTAATAACCCTGCTGTTCGTTTGTGTGTGTGTGTGTGTGTGTATGAGTGTGTGTGTGTGTGTGTGTGTGTGTGTGTGTTTGTACCTGTGTGTGTGTGTGTGTATGTTTGTACCTGTGTGTGTGTGTGTGTGTATGAGTGTGTGTGTGTGTGTATGAGTGTGTGTGTGTGTGTTTGTACCTGTGTGTGTCTGTGTGTGTGTGTGTGTGTGTGTGTGTGTGTTTGTACCTGTGTGTGTGTGTGTGTGTGTGTGTGTGTGTGTGTGTGTGTGTTTGTACCTGTGTGTGTTTGTGTGTGTGTGTTTGTACCTGTGTGTGTGTATGTGTGTGTGTGTGTGTGTGTGTGTGTGTGTGTGTGTGTGTGTGTATGTTTGTACCTGTGTGTGTGTGTGTGTGTGTGTGTGTGTGTGTGTGTGTGTTGTGCGCGCATGCGCGCGCGGCGCGTGCGCATGCGCGCGTGCGTGCGTGCGTGCGTGTGTGCGTGTGTATGAGTGTGCGTGCGTGTGTGTGTTTGTACCTGTGTGTGCGCGGTGCACGCGTATCGGCGGTGAAATCCAGGATCACAGCCCGTATCTTCCAGACAGAAGCTGGCCTTGTGACCCTCTGCGACCTTGAGTCCGGTGCTGATGTCCAGCAGATCATAATGACTGAACGCATCCATGCTGTGATAGTGCCTGTCAGATATCACACAGATCATGCACTTGTCACGCTAGAATGATTAGAACAAGCACCTTTACAACCCGCTGGAATGCATCACTCACATAGGATTTATAAAACACAGATCCCACTCTAAATTACGATTGCATTCTGGTTCATTAATACTAATAAATGTAACATATTTTATTGAACAATAATGTATCTTATAATGTTGCGGTTGCTGTCATTTTATAATAAGCAAGATGCATGAATTGCAGTGATTGCATTACAGAAGGGTTTTTATTATTTATAATTTTATCATAATTTATAATAATAATTGCCAGATCACAGCTATCTGTTTGATTCTCCACCCATTTTCACATCAATCCTGATTTCAAGGTCAGAAGTATGGCCAGAGACAGATGAAAATGCTATATGAGCCTGATGGTTTTTAATTATTTTAATTTTTCTTGCTGCATCTGTGTTGATGTAGTAAGTATTTACACATATTTTTGCAGATCGTATGTTAAATGATACATTTTGAAAACATATTTTGGAACTTTTGAGTGCTTTTGTTATTTTGATAATTGCATTAAAGCTGATATATACATATAATTAGAGTAATCTTAATTCTTATTTGTGAAAACAGATGTCATTGATATTTTTGATTTAGCATAATTGTGTGCAAACATCTGACTTGATTCAGATTGATTATCATGGGATCAATCGACTCACTGATGACAGCTGTGCCACTCCCACTGATGCCTGGGTTTGAGGGGCAGAAAGTCGGTCGTTCCCATGTTTCTGACCTTCTGTGGGAAGCGCAGCAGAACCCTGTAGTCGATGTCTCTGACTGTGGGTCTGTATGCAGATCTGAAAGATGAAAGAGGGTGGAGGATGAGATGTGGATCAGTGGGTGACGATCTAAAGCTCTCACCAATGTTCAAAGCATGCAACATTTCATTTTTAGTGTACAGTATGTCTGCTTCAACATTGCACACTCAAGAAAAAGTCCTCGGACACTTTCAAGTCTTTAAATATGATCACATTGTTGAAGAAAATCTCAATGCTAAATCTTTTGAAGGTTTGAAGTCTCAGTGTGTTTGAGTCGGCTGGTGTTTTGGTGGTTTTTAGTGGATGTATGAAGTCTAGTTCACACAGGGATCACAGTAGAAGAAACCTCAGGTCTAAAAATGTATCAGAACTGGTTACAATTACTCATTATATCACATTGCATTATAAGGTGCACAATTAAAGCATTACAATTATTCTTTAATGCATTATATTTAAAGCCTGTGTTAGTCTTCAAAGCAAATGTTTTTCTTATAACGTGTTTGTACTTAATTCTGAATGACATTTTCTGTAATAATTTGTATCTAGTTTGATGACATTTAAACTCTTTTAACCCTCACGTTGTGTTCTGGTCGTTTTGACCCGGAGAGGATTTTCTTTTTCCTGAAATGCTATTTAATATTATTGCATTGGACTAAAACTGACTGACTTTGCTCACAACATTCCCTCTCAAAATTATATTTTTTGTACTTTTTGGTGATTTTATTCCCAACGTCTTACACTTGTGATGTTCTTGGTCATAAATTGCCGACCTACAAAAAAAAGGCTTACAATTATGTCTTATTATATGATATATTATTACCAAATATTGGATTAAATCTTTTTATTAACTTGTTTACTTCTAATTCAGTTTTTCTTTTTGCTACTGATTGGTTAAATGCACCTCAGATTTTTTATAAACTTTGCCCAAATTATCCACAAATAATGCTTTTTTCACTCATTTTAACTGATGCATAAATTCAGATAATATATAGCATAATAATATAGTAAATCCATTCAGGATTTAATCTGGATTATTCGCTCTTGACTCTTTTCATTACTGAACAAACTGATGTCTCGTTAGTTTTGTTAAAGCAACGCAGGAAAAAAATCCATGTTGTTTGGAGAGTTAGAATATGTTTAATAATTCATCAACAACATTTACACTATAAAAGGTGTTTAGTTTGTAATACACCAAATTCTGTTTCATAAACAGAACATTTCAGATTTTTTTGATAAAAAAGAAAGAAAGAAAGAAAGAAAGAAAAAAAGAAATGAGAGAAAAAGAAAGAACAAATAGACATATTCTGAAATAAATCATTAAAGTAAAAGAGAAATACAAAAATACTATAAAATGGTCTTTAATTTATGTTATGTAGGTATAACAGTTTTTAGGATTCTATAATGAATGAATAAATAAAGGTTTTGAAAAAATAATTAGTGCAAAAGACAGACACAAAACAAATACTATTACATATTTACGGGATATAGTCTCAAGTTGATGAAAAATAAATATATAGATTTGGGAAAATAAATCTTTATGCGATTTATGACCGGGGATGCCAAATTAAGTCAAATATTTCCAGCACAACTCGAGGTTTAAGTGTGACTTCAGTGTGACTATGGTCGCTTACTGTAAATGGACACAGATCATAATTCATAACGCACCGCGCCAGGCAGTTCTCCTCCGCCGCGCACCGGAGCGCGTACATCTGGACGCGCTGGATGTATGAGCCGGCCTGGATGGAATATGGATCTGGCACAAGATCCGGCAGACCTGCAGACGAGCACGACATATGCATACACTAAACACGTCTGTTTGAAACAAAACCCATACGTTTACCCATATGTTGAGGCTAAACTCGTCCTTTGCGCGCAGCTCACCGTTCTGGAAGTATCTGGTGCCGTAACCGGTGCCCGGCGGCGCGCGGCGCGGGATGCCCGTCCTTCCGCCAGGCGGATAGATGTTATAGAAAACCGTGTTCCTGTTCCGCGGATCATCTCCTGCCATGCTTTCAGATGTGGTTCCCTGCTCTGCATTTGGAGTTTGCACTCTGGAGACCTCAGCTTCATTATGGTTTCCATTGGTTAAAGTGTTTGAGGTCTCAGTTGGTGCTTCCAGGTGTTGGAGATTGGCAACCGCTGGCGCCCTCCGTGCGGTATTTTCCCTTGAGCCGGGGCTCTTCCACCACCGGAGTACTCGGTGGAGTTGGATCTGGTTCCTGGAGCTGCTCTGAGCCGCTGACGCACCTGCATTTGTCTGGCGCCAGGTGCGCGGCTGTTGGCCGCGATGTACTGCATGCGATCCGGACCCAAAAGCGCGGTGCTGCCGCTATTAGAAGCCGCGGAATCGGACGCTTCCACACGAATTTGCACGGTCCTGTCTCGGACAGCATCTCTATTGCTGCTTAGAAACACCCTGGATTGTCTTCTGGACGCCACCGGTGCGTGATACTCCGAGCCGGTGCTCCTTAAACTGAACACCTGGCCGTTATTCACCCACTGGATCCGGTTCCTCCAGGGCGCGGAGTTTTGCGCGCTTATAAAATTATTCAGTCCTTGAAGTAAATAGAAACCCAAAATCAAGTTTGGCATCTTGAGATGCATTTTAGAGCTGGACGGTCACTGATGTGGTGCGGGCTCCCAGCACAGATGTTCCTCTGCCAGTGGATGTGGCAGTCTGAGGTGCGTAAAAGGCATAGCTTCCTCGAGAGACTGGAAACGGACCGAAGAGCCGCGGAGGGACATTTATCAAAGCGCGGGAGTTCATGCGCGCGCAGGGAGACTCGCGCTTAACTCTTTCCTCGCCGGACAAACTGCTGTCTCGTTAGTTTTGTGAAAGCAATGCAGGCACACCTCCAAGATCACCGGAGAGAGTTTAACTGTGCTTGATCAATTATCAACATTCAGCTACTTATTATAAAACGGTATGCAGTCTCTGCAAAGGAGTCATGGGCTGCAAATCTGGAGCTTTCTGTAATTTATAGAAATTATGGAAGTTTTTCAGAATTCTTAAATAAATAAAAAAACATTTAAGCAAAAGAGAGACACAAAACAAACACTATAAAACTTTTTGTGAAAAATAAGCATAATGTATAAAGCGATAATGATAATATAAATGATATAGGTTTATATGGCTTTCAGGATTCTGAAAATAAAAATAGATTTTAGAGAATATTTTTCTTCAAACAAAAGGGAAACAAATCAAATAATGTAAAACCTTTATATGATTTATAGGAATTTAAGATTTATAATTAATAAATAAACAAATAAATAAGTAAATAAATAAATACAACTGAAAAATAATATTTTTAAATGCTAAGAGACACAAAACATCTGTAATTGATGGTGTGTATAAAAACATTCATTAAAACTATTAAGACAAAACAAATACTATAAAACTTTATTTATATATAATTCATTTATTTATATTTATTTATTTATTTTTGGAAGAAAAAAACTGTCATGAATGCAAAAGAGAAACACAAAGGCTATAAAACTCAAGATTTAACTTCAAACCTACATTTGGTCCTAAAATAGAGTTTAATTGAGGTTAAACCTGCGGCGTTCCCCATGAGATGATGGGGTATTTCATTTGATCAGTTCAGTCCTGAGATCTAATGTTGCACAAATAAATGTGCTACGATAAAACCTTCTGAGACGAGTAAACAAGATTCTGAAGTCAAAGCACATCACTCTGGAAAACTATTGATAACAGTTGAAACGGCTTGATTATTATTCAGCACTTTATATTCGTGGAAAGACTCTATGCGTCTGAGGTTACCGCTGCACGCTGTATTCAGGTGAGATGACTGTGAGATGCTCTTCTGAAGACACCTACATCTACACAAACACTGAGACACTTCCCTCCGCAGACCTGTTCATCAATCCTCAGTCACTGTCTACACAAACACTGAGACACTTCCCTCTGCAGACCTGTTCATCAATCCTCAGTCACTGTCTACACAAACACTGAGACACTTCCCTCTGCAGACCTGTTCATCAATCCTCAGTCACTGTCTACACAAACACTGAGACACTTCCCTCTGCAGACCTGTTCATCTATCCTCAGTCACTGTCTACACAAACACTGAGACACTTCCCTCTGCAGACCTGTTCATCAATAACAATCCTCAGTCACTGTCTACACAAACACTGAGACACTTCCCTCTGCAGACCTGTTCATCAATCCTCAGTCACTGTCTACACAAACACTGAGACACTTCCTCTGCAGACCTGTTCATCTATAACAATCCTCAGTCACTGTCTACACAAACACTGAGACACTTCCTCTGCAGACCTGTTCATCTATCCTCAGTCACTGTCTACACAAACACTGAGACACTTCCCTCTGCAGACCTGTTCATCAATCCTCAGTCACTGTCTACACAAACACTGAGACACTTCCTCTGCAGACCTGTTCATCAATCCTCAGTCACTGTCTACACAAACACTGAGACACTTCCCTCTGCAGACCTGTTCATCAATCCTCAGTCACTGTCTACACAAACACTGAGACACTTCCCTCTGCAGACCTGTTCATCTATCCTCAGTCACTGTCTACACAAACACTGAGACACTTCCCTCTGCAGACCTGTTCATCTATCCTCAGTCACTGTCTACACAAACACTGAGACACTTCCCTCTGCAGACCTGTTCATCAATCCTCAGTCACTGTCTACACAAACACTGAGACACTTCCTCTGCAGACCTGTTCATCAATCCTCAGTCACTGTCTACACAAACACTGAGACACTTCCCTCTGCAGACCTGTTCATCAATCCTCAGTCACTGTCTACACAAACACTGAGACACTTCCCTCTGCAGACCTGTTCATCAATCCTCAGTCACTGTCTACACAAACACTGAGACACTTCCCTCTGCAGACCTGTTCATCTATCCTCAGTCACTGTCTACACAAACACTGAGACACTTCCTCTGCAGACCTGTTCATCAATCCTCAGTCACTGTCTACACAAACACTGAGACACTTCCCTCTGCAGACCTGTTCATCAATCCTCAGTCACTGTCTACACAAACACTGAGACACTTCCTCTGCAGACCTGTTTATCAATCCTCAGTCACTGTCTACACAAACACTGAGACACTTCCCTCTGCAGACCTGTTCATCAATCCTCAGTCACTGTCTACACAAACACTGAGACACTTCCTCTGCAGACCTGTTCATCTATCCTCAGTCACTGTCTACACAAACACTGAGACACTTCCCTCTGCAGACCTGTTCATCAATCCTCAGTCACTGTCTACACAAACACTGAGACACTTCCCTCCGCAGACCTGTTCATCAATCCTCAGTCACTGTCTACACAAACACTGAGACACTTCCCTCTGCAGACCTGTTCATCAATCCTCAGTCACTGTCTACACAAACACTGAGACACTTCCCTCTGCAGACCTGTTCATCAATCCTCAGTCACTGTCTACACAAACACTGAGACACTTCCCTCTGCAGACCTGTTCATCTATAACAATCCTCAGTCACTGTCTACACAAACACTGAGACACTTCCCTCTGCAGACCTGTTCATCTATCCTCAGTCACTGTCTACACAAACACTGAGACACTTCCCTCTGCAGACCTGTTCATCAATAACAATCCTCAGTCACTGTCTACACAAACACTGAGACACTTCCCTCTGCAGACCTGTTTATCAATCCTCAGTCACTGTCTACACAACATTTGGTTAATTCAAAATGAACACACTCAGGTTCATCCGCATCGTTAACTAAAGATAAAGACACTTGGTGGAATATCTGAAGCTCTGTTGAACTGCACTTTGATGTGCACTAGATGACAGTGCACACTAACAGAAACACATACAGACTGATTTACATCCATGTGCTCAAAACCACACAGTTAAAGGGATAGTTCACCCAAAAATACAAATCTGATGTTTATCTGCTTACCTCCAGGGCTTTCAATATGTAGGTGACTTTGTTTCCTCAGTTGAACACAAATGAAGATATTTAACTCAAACCGTTGCAGTCTGTCAGTCATATAATGGCAGTCAATGGGCTCCACGGCTTTGAGAGTAAAAAAAACAAGCACAGACAAAACCAAATTAAATAATGCGGCTCGTGACGATACATTGAGGTCTAAAGACACGAATCAATCAGTCTGTGCAAGAAACTGAATATTATTTATATCATATTATAGGCTATATATTGAGGTGGAGCAGAGGTAACAAATGATATACTGTTCAGTTTCTTGCACAAGTCATCTTCATCTTGGATGTCCTGCAGATAAACATCAAATTATCATTTTTGGGTGAACTATCCCTTTAATTTCTCTAGCATTGCAATTCATCTGCAGTAACCACACACTGAATATTACTGTATGAATGACTGAAAGAGTATTTATCACTGATGTCAAAACAATGGCTTGATATTTTTAAATGCTACTCTTTATTTTGTTTCATTATGTTCTTATTGTTTAAATTGAGCTGAAAACTAAAAATTAACTGCAAGTTCCCAACGGGGTTATTATTTTGAAATAAAACTAAAACCAGAAAAAAACACTATCATCACTTGAAATACAATAAACTAAAAGTAAATATAATATTTTTAGTTTAAGTAAATAAAATAAACTAAAACTAAAAACTAACAAAACTACACATAACATTACTTAAGTTTAAAACGATAGAGATATAATAAAACATTTAATAAAAACAGGAAAATATAATGTACACACACACACACACGCGCACGCACGCACGCACACACACATACACACACACGCGCACGCACGCACGCACCCACCCACACACACACGCACACACGCACACGCACACACGCACACACATATATACACATATTTTTTTTTATATGAACAAAAACTATAAGAGTAGGCTATATAAATTAGGCAGTAAAAAACGAGTGCCAGCTTACCCCATTTAATGTGACAAGTTAGAATGTGACGAACTACAAACACTCTATATTTTCATTTGATTTGTTAAATGCATTTAATATAGTATAATACCAATAAAACATTTGCATTGGGTTTGTAAAAGCTGATTTAATGCACGTGTTTGTTGCATTTACCCAGTTTTGACCAGCAGGCGTCAGCAGCGTGAAGAGTTTCGAGCACTTCGACACAGCGATTCATTTTACAAACCATAGTCAACCTCATGAGTCATGACAATAATAACAACATATCTGTTACTCCATACATGCACACGCACACAGACGCACGCGCACACGCTCCCACGTGCACACACACACACGCGCGCATACAGACACGCACACGCACGCGCACACACACACACACACACACACGCGCGCATACAGACACGCACACGCACGCGCGCACACGCGCACACACACGCACGCGCGCGCGCACACACACACACACACACACGCACGCACACACACACACACACGCACGCACACGCACGCGCGCATACACACACACACGCACACACACACACACACACATGCGCAAGCGCACACACACACGCACATGTGGCAATGTCCTGAAATTTCACCTTCATCTTATCTGTGTCATACCTGTCATTATACAAATTCATGTCCTTATTTGTCACATAAACGCGCAAAATAATGTCATAGGTTTTACTGATAAACTAACTTCTATTAACTAAAATAAATCAAACATTTGGTGTGAGCCTCCTTTGCGTTTAAAGCTGTTTTTGCTCTAGGTGCACTTGAGCAGAGTTTCTCAAGCTTTGCCGGGAGGTTTCACAGTTCCTCTGGATTTAGTATGTCTCAGTTTCTTCATGTTGTTCCAGACAGACTGGATGAGGATCAGATCAGATCTCTGTGTGGAGCACAAAAATCTCACTGCATAAATACAATTAATGGCAAAATTAATGTTTGGAAATGTAAACGGGTATTTCCTCCTGACACGCTACAGCAAAATAGAGAAATAACTGACTTCAAACCATTTCTAGCTGCTGAAAATACGAGAGTTCTAATAATTTAGGCCACCACTGTGTGTGTATATATGCAATTATGAAACACATAATTATGAAAAGAGCATGAATAGAGCAACATTTGTCACATCACATTCAGTATTACTCAACCAGGACCTTAAAAGCCAAATATGGCGAGAGCTGCTCGAGTAAGGTGACACTGCGGTCAGAAATAGCTGAACCTGACAGTCTTCATAAGAGCAGAGAGCCGAGCACACACTCACACACTCACACTCCCTCAGCAGAAGACACTCAGATACAGTTTAGACTACAGTAAGTATCAAACATTACATTGAGTCTTTACTTGTGTGTCTAAACGTTCCAAATGTATAACCACAAGCAGAAGCGTTGCTTTCCACCAGGGTTTGGACATTGTATGTACAGTAGCGAATAAACTCGGTGTCTTTTTTGCGCTCATGGTTGTTTCTCTGTTGGGTTTGTTGAATAAAATCTTCCCCGTGTTTCCTCCAGACATCAGACTAACGCTGCTACGCTTTGAAATTATTTCATTCGTAAATCTAGGTGTCCAGAGCTGCACTGTTCTTTGTGTGATTTCACGAAGATGGCCTTAAAAGGTTTGAGCACAAGATTTCCCCAAAGGAATATATATCCGCACACCTGACGCAGAAACATTATTCTTCAAGGAATTGCCATCTAAATGATAGTGCCTAGAATAAGGGCTGAAGGTCACCTTTAATATACTTCTGGAAGCAGGTGAGAAAACGCACTTTTGCCTTTCAAGGAGATACGCAGCATAAACGATCCCTCGGGTTTGTGGATCATGGAATATGTGACTTGCTTGAGAGAAAAGTGCAAGCGGATCGCCAGGATGGATGTACGTCGATACTAACCTATAATTAGATCAACAAAATGTTTATTTGTCTCATTTTGAAGAATAAACCTTGCGCGTAAAGCGCGCGTCTCCAAATGCGCATCAGGATTATTGAGCGCAAATGCTAAAATGATTACAGCAAAAAGTAGAATTGCACGAAAAAACTTCATCTGTCTGCTAATTCGGACAGACTAATAATAAATACATGTATATCTGTGAGAAAAGCGCGTAAAATGTATTATTATTATTTATTTGAAATATGTATTATTATAAACACATACATACAGTCTGAAAGTTAAAATAAAGTTAAAATTGATTTAATTAAAATTTAGTGAATATATTTTTCTAATATTTTAAATGTATTTTTTTTATTACTTTGTTGTTATTTGCATAAAATGTATAGCATAACTCTAATATTTGTTTCAATAATAATGTAGCCTATTATTTAATGAGTACAGATATTTAAATATAATTTAATATTGTTTAATATGTAGGCTATTGCTATTTGCTTTTATAAAAATAAATGTAAATGGATTAAAAAATTCAATAAATATATTTATTTAGAGTCAATATGCTGTAAATAAATACTATACTATAGATACTGTATATTTCGATATATTTCAAGACAATAAAATTTAATTCATTTAAAATTGAATAATAATAATAATAATATAAAAAATATGTATATATAACCAAGCGAGTGCTCCAAAACTCTAAATCAATTTTTCCCAACTGGGTTATTAAGGCAATATCCTTTAATGTTTGTTTTCTTATAATAAGAAATGTTTTTATTATCTCAGACTGGTTATGATGGTCATTAAAGTGTACTGACTCAGTTTGTTGATATCGTGTTTTATGATTTAATGTTCAAGTTCACTCATGATCCATACACGTGTTCTGTGAAAACTTGCACATGACCTACATTCCTGCTGACACTTGTCTCCTGAAGGCCAAGGCCGTAATGTCCTTCAATATCACCAGCCAAATGTGTCAGTGTCCATATTTCCTCATTTCCATATGTCTGCGGTCACGCGGTCTGCATAAACCTGAGACGCGCGAGTAAAAATAACCTGCTGCTCAGCTAGAAATCAAAGAACTTGTTCTGTGCCTGATGCTAAACGAACCCTAGTTTGACTGATTAGTGCTGATCCGGTGCTTGTCCTGCTGGTAGACCAGCCATTCTGATTGAGCAAGCTGGTCCGTACACCAGCACAACTCCACCTAGAGTCCAAAAGCCAGCATATACTGGTACATGCACCAGCACAACTCCACCTAGAGTCCAAAACCCAGCATATACTGGTCCATATACCAGCACAACTCCACCCAGAGTCCAAAACCCAGCATATACTGGTCCGTGCACCAGCACAACTCCACCTAGAGTCCAAAAGCCAGCATATACTGGTCCATATACCAGCACAACTCCACCTAGAGTACAAAACCCAGCATATACTGGTACATATACCAGCACAACTCCACCTAGAGTACAAAACCCAGCATATACTGGTACATATACCAGCACAACTCCACCTAGAGTCCAAAACCCAGCATATACTGGTACATATACCAGCACAACTCCACCCAGAGTCCAAAACCCAGCATATACTGGTCCGTGCACCAGCACAACTCCACCTAGAGTCCAAAATCCAGCATATACTGGTCCATATACCAGCACAACTCCACCCAGAGTCCAAAACCCAGCATATACTGGTCCATGCACCAGCACAACTCCACCCAGAGTCCGAAACTCAGCATATACTGGTCCATGCACCAGCACAACTCCCCCTAGAGTCCGAAACTCAGCATATACTGGTCCATGCACCAGCACAACTCCACCTAGAGTCCGAAACCCAGCATATACTGGTCCATGCACCAGCACAACTCCCCCTAGAGTCCGAAACCCAGCATATACTTGTCCATGCACCAGCACAACTCCACCTAGAGTCCAAAACCCAGCATATACTGGTCCGTGCACCAGCACAACTCCACCTAGAGTCCAAAACCCGGCATATACTGATCCGTGCACCAGCACAACTCCACCTAGAGCCCACAATCCAGCATATACTGGTCCATATACCAGCACAACTCCACCTAGAGTACAAAACCCAGCATATACTGGTCCATATACCAGCACAACTCCACCTAGAGTCCAAAAACCCAGCATATACTGGTCCATGCACCAGCACAACTCCACCTAGAGTCCCAAACCCAGCATATACTGGTCCGTGCACCAGCACAACTCCACCCAGAGTCCAAAAAAACTGCATATACTGATACATATACCAGCACAACTCCACCCAGAGTCCAAAACCCAGCATATACTGGTACATATACCAGCACAACTCCACCTAGAGTCCAAAACCCAGCATATACTGGTCCATGCACCAGCACAACTCCACCTAGAGTCCAAAACCCAGCATATACTGGTCCGTGCACCAGCACAACTCCACCTAGAGTCCAAAACCCAGCATATACTGGTACATATACCAGCACAACTCCACCCAGAGTCCAAAACCCAGCATATACTGGTCCATGAACCAGCACAACTCCACCCAGAGTCCAAAACCCAGCATATACTGGTCCATGCACCAGCACAACTCCACCTAGAGTCCAAAACCCAGCATATACTGGTACATATACCAGCACAACTCCACCCAGAGTCCAAAACCCAGCATATACTGGTCCATGCACTAGCACAACTCCACCCAGAGTCCAAAACCCAGCATATACCGGTCCATGCACCAGCACAACTCCACCCAGAGTCCGAAAAACCCAGCATATACCGGTCCATGCACCAGCACAACTCCACCCAGAGTCCAAAACCCAGCATATACTGGTCCATGCACCAGCACAACTCCACCCAGAGTCCAAAACCCACACATACTGGTCCATGCACCAGCACAACTCCACCCAGAGTCCAAAACCCAGCACATACTGGTCCATGCACCAGCACAACTCCACCCAGATTCCAAAACCCAGCATACACTGGTCCATGCACCAGCACAACTCCACCTAGAGTACAAAACCCAGCATATACTGGTCCATGCACCAGCACAACTCCACCCAGAGTCCAAAACCAGCACATACTGGTCCATGCACCAGCACAACTCCACCTAGAGTACAAAACCCAGCATATACTGGTCCATGCACCAGCACAACTCCACCCAGAGTCCAAAACCAGCACATACTGGTCCATGCACCAGCACAACTCCACCTAGAGTCCAAAACCCAGCATACACTGGTCCATGCACCAGCACAACTCCACCTAGAGTACAAAACCCAGCATATACTGGTCCATGCACCAGCACAACTCCACCCAGAGTCCAAAACCAGCACATACTGGTCCATGCACCAGCACAACTCCACCTAGAGTCCAAAACCCGGCATATACTGGTCCGTGCACCAGCACAACTCCACCCAGAGTCCAAAACCAGCACATACTGGTCCATGCACCAGCACAACTCCACCTAGAGTCCAAAACCAGCACATACTGGTCCATGCACCAGCACAACTCCACCTAGAGTCCAAAACCCAGCATATACTGGTCCATGCACACCAGCAGCTCCGAAGTGTGTTCTATGATGCTGCAACAGGAGAACTTTTCAAGTAAATTACAATTAAATAATGCATTTACATTTATTAAAAACCTTTTAATGATAATATATGATAATATCAAATATTCAACATTTGTCCATTTATAATTACAAATAAAAGTTTGTGAATATAAATTTATGTAAGATATATAGAATCTAATAATTTGTTCGATGAAGCATTTCATTTCATTGAATATCTTCACAGATATTTAAACAAAAAGGGACATTTTAACGTCTATTTTGTTGATATTCTCAAATAGAAATATTACATTATATTATATACAAATGTTAACATATTTACTTATACACACACACACACACACACACACACTCTTACACACTCTCTCTCTCTCTCTCACACACACACACACACACACACACACACGTACATGCACACGCACACACACACCCCCCCCACACACACACACACACCAGTAATGTTACATAAATGTTTAGATTTAAGTTTAGACATTTATACAGATAATTCAAAAGATATAAGTGTCTCTTTTTGTCACTAGTATATCTACAAACATTAATAATAATATATCAAATTTACACTCAATTTTTATTCAAACTCTGGAGACAAATGCTAGTATTTCCCAATAATCCAGGAAAAATAATACTAATAATATACTATACTTGAAATGTCGTTGTTGGAAAGTGTCAGGTTCTATTAATAATCCTCTGGAGGAACACAAATATGCGGCTGTCATCCGGCATATGAGTGAAATGTTCTTCACACATTTACAGCTGCTGATGGGACGGCAGCTGCCGCTCTCCAGATATCTCAGATATGAGGGTGTGTAACAACAAATGCAGTCCGTAAAAAGCTCCTCACACACACATCGCTTCCTGAGCAGTTTCATGATTCAGCGACACTCGAGTCACGCTTAAAAATGTCTAAAACTGCGAGTGAAAAGCATATGAACGTCACCTCGCATTTCAACTCAAATAGACAAAAACCTGAGCTGCATCTTTTGAGGCCTTCGTGACAAACCATGACGTTGGAGCCATTCTCACCTTTCCTCCAGCTAGACCTCGTGGTCCAGGCCCTTGGCCGATGGTGTGACTGTGACACGGGTTCGAACCGGTTAGAGATCAGAGCAAGCACATCTATTTACATCTCAGCAGCCCTTCTCTCCTGACACTGAAGGCATGTCTCCTAAACATAACCGCGCTCCAGACCTCCTGACAATGCATCATCAGATACCCTCCAATCCAACACAGTCATAGATATGCTGCACAATCTGAATGATGACCTGCAGGACTGCAATGACCAAATGCAGAGCAAACAGAGACTCTTTGTTCAGAAGAGATCTCAGGAATTAGCTTAGATTGGCCAAGACAGCACATTTGCATTCAAAAGAGATCTCAGTATAAACTTTTCTCTTCAAATTCTCCCAAGATCCAATAAAAACAACTATTGTCTCTTTTCTACAAATACATTTTTATTTGACATGTTTTCCAATATCTAAACATTCCTAAATGTATTTGATACTAATTTGTATTTGATACATTCCTAAATGTATTTGATACGTATTTGATACAAGATTTAAATGTATTTGATACTAAGCCTTGTTTTCTGAAAATGTATCAAAATTGAGTGGGCTTTTGTTTTAAACAAGAACAAATATTTGTCAATAGGGTAAGAAAAATAATCTTGTTTAATCACATTCGGCAAATAGATATATTACTAAAAATATATTTGCTAAAATATTTGTTTAAATACTTAAGTAAATATATTTCCTAACAATATAAATACACAAGCATTTAAAAACACATTCACATTAGAAGAAAAACTTAATTTGCTGTACATATAAACAAAACATGAACAGAGATCAGCAAAGAACATGAGCTATACAACACTTACAAAAATATTAAATCATTATAATGCATTTGAACGTTGAACGTTTCCCGTTTCTAAAATAAATTTCACTGAGCATCATTTATTACAACATTAATCTATTTAGCGTATAGTAAAAAATATTTTGGCCAGATAATTTCATATCTTCTATAGCTTCTCTCAAGTAGGCTAGATGTAGTAATAATTTAGCTATTTGTACTGGAAGACAAGACAAAATACGGAGTAATAAATAACTTTTTGCAGTTAAGGAGAAACATCTGAGACAAATTTGATGCTTAAAAGACACAACGCATGGGCAATGGGTGATATTGCTAAAGCAAACTGGGAAAGATGAATGACATGATTCATTATTCAATCTTTCATAGCACTTTAATATTGCAGAAAAAGAGCATGTAAAATTAAAACACACAAACGCCTTCTGACAGATCATCTAGATTTCCAGTTTCACGTGCTATTATTCGTCTTCGTTTGATCATTTGTCATAATTCTGATTCCACTCGAAACCTGCAAGCGTTGATACTAAAATGAGACGAAACTGAGCTTAAACTTGAGAAAACGTGCAGATATAAAATGTCTCACAGCGATTGTGTTTGTCTCTCGCTCGCACCTGGTATTAGATCCCAGTCTGTGTGAACAGACACCAGTAGAGACTGTTACACAACATGATGCTCATTTTCACTCCTCTATTTAATATCAAACATTATTGAAGTGCTTTGTTTGTTGAGGTTACTTAACATTATGGCACACATGAATACTTCACTGTATACAGACACAAAAGCAAGCACATCATGATCCGGTCTAAAGTACTTGATGTTCAGAGGAGAAAATAAAGAAGGGACGGTTCTGATTGTTTGTGTGCACTGAATGTACTTCAATAAAATGTACTAGTATTGACATTTCATAAAGCTATAAATACCAACACGCTGAGTGGCTGATGTGTTTGTTTACCTGTTCTATGGCAATAACTTTGAATAAATGTAAAACCAAATCCTGAGGTGTTTTGATAGGAAATGGAGGGATGTAATGGAGCCAAATATAATGCCCTAATTAAAATGTTGCAATCATTAAATACTTAGTGACATGATCATAAACAAGCTAAAATGATGAATTACACAAAATATCACATGAAATATGCCCTGAAAGTTAACATGGACAAAATTATATAGCCTGAATGACAAAGTATCATTAAAAAGTTGCAACCAATCAATAAAATACAGCATAAATATAGGGTGTAATGCTAATTTGATGGAAAATGAAATATATATTTACTGTATTTTGAAATGATTTGATGAAGTATATTATGTTTTGCTCATTCCATTCCTCCATCACAGTCCAGACACTGTTGCTGGTGATGTTTTCCATGCATGTTGAGAATGACAACACAACACAGAAAGGGTTCAAATGTCTGTTTTGATTGAAGACGGTAGAGCTACAGTTACAGTAAACTGAAAACGAATTCATTCTGACATACACCGTTCATCTCAGAGAGTAATTCTTGTTTTTAATAATTACATAGAGCAATAGAAAATGACAGGCTTTGCCATCAGGTTTAAAATAAGTTAGTATTTATTTACAAAATTCATTTAGTGGCAGAAGCCATATCTACTAATGATGCTATTTACAGTTCTATACACACACATCTTCATTCCAACTGGAGATGCTGCAAAGACAAGAAGGAAAACTAGATTAGAAAAACATTTGTACAATGATGTAGGTCATATATTAAAGGATGGAGGATCTTACCTATAAAACATTCAACAGAGAGTTCTGAATGTCTTCATAAACTTGGTTATAGAGCTCGTCTTTTGTTCTCATTCCATTCATATATTCTGCAGATACGAATCGTGCATGTGAGTAACAGATTACAGAAGTGAAATGGGTTGTGAATGCCATTTTATAGCAAGATTGGCTGACTTACGGATATCTAGGCCACAGTTTTCCGTCACCAGCCTGTGTTTCAAGTACATGGGCCAAACGTGGCCGTCAAACAGACCAGGTGGGTCAGGAACGGTGTAATTTCTCATACTGAAATAGACGAGATTGTTAGAAAACAGGATCATCTAAAACCAGCTCTTTAAAAACAGTTCTCACCTTCTTCTTCTTTTGCACTCCTCGTAAGGAATAGTGACGTAGTAGCACTTGTTGTAGACGTCAAGCAAAGGCCTGGAGGCAGACACAAGAAGAAACCATCAACCAGGCACATCTTTAAGCTGAATAAACCCAATACGACTTGGAAGACGCCTACTTGTAGTTATAAAGAAGAAATCCCTCAATAATGAGTATGTGGATCTCGCGCTCAGGGTCCGAGCGGTTAGATGCGGGTGAAACGGTCATACCGTGGGAGCGTGCAAACTTCACCGGATTATCCGTCCATCCCTTAACCGTGTTCACCATGGCGTCCATGTCCATGGCGGTAATCACTACACAAGGAGACAAAAAAGGACAAAGCGTGTCTCACATGATTGGATAATGAAAATAAAAGAATGCATTAAAGACTTTATCTCTTCTAACTGTCCGTTCTCCTTTTTAGGGATGTTAATCATTAAGACAACAGGACTGTGAGTCAAATTTATACTACCAGTCTAAAATCTGGACACACTTATTCTTTATTACAGCTATTATAGACTATAAAAGAACATGAATGGGAAATCCAGCTCTTCACTCTAGATCATGAGTTCATCTTGAGATGCTTTTAAACACCAATGAATGCATAATAATGATTTTTCCAAATTCACACATATGCACTACATTTAAATCTTTAAGTGCGTCCAGACTTTTGACGTGCAATGTAAGAAGTTTTGCTGGTTTTTGGGTTTTGGTTACAATAATGCAAACATCAGAATGTTATGGAAAGGTGGGAATACGTTACTGTTTCTCTTCCCACAGCGAAAGCCACTCTTACCATCCCACTGTTTAAAGCCGTCCTCCCCGAACTCTATTTGATCTTGGGGCTGCAATAACAGTGACCAATAAAACAAAAAGGTGTAGATCGCTCAGGCAGTGCTGGTCCCACCTGGACATGTGATGCCAAGCCCTCAGGCTAGTCTTTTAAAATCATCTTCGGTTTCAATCGTGTGCATGAATTTAATTTGGTTGCAATGCAGCAAATGCACAGTTGGACTGAATTATCTTTACCAGCGCGATTATTAAGAGGAGAGCCTCCAGTGACAGTTAGGAATGTGTGTGTGATGCACTTAAGAGGTGTTATTAAATATATCAATATGGACGCTTGGAGAGCGACTGAACGTTGCCAGATCCTCTTACATGCCACAGAATGATAAATGCATGAGCAAGAGAATCGTATTAGTGGAATTAGGAGTGCAAATGAATGCCTGCTAGTCTGTACTGTATTTTAGGCACCTCGAAAGGCATTCATTTGTTGGGTCTTTGAGGTTGGCTGTCCAGGAGAACACCAGCATAGGGTTCATGAACCACAATATGGATAATGGACCAATAAATACAACAAGTCCTTAACGTCTTTACCTTTTTTATTTCTTGGAAATGCTGTGACATTAATTCTAGACTATTTAAAGTATTCAGACTCTTAAATCAAACTTAAAATGCATTCAATTAATTGCATCAGATGGCTTTGTGATCTATAATGCAATGAGATTCATACATTTTTAAGTTTGGTGTAAATGTCCAAATACATCTTATGGGTCACAGTATATCTTTATATAAATTAAGTAGTAAAATGTGGATTCTCTCCATACCTTGAAAAAATCATCTTGATGTATAACACAACAGTTTGGTAAGTTCTTTATGAGTCTTCCCGTCAAAGTTGTCTTGCCTCCATTGGTCACACTGTAAAATACACATCACACATTTATTAAACAATGATATCATACAATAGAAGTTCAATATATCGATCTCGATGATTACTCACCCTCCTATTCCAATAACAAACTTCATTCTGCTTCTTTTTAATATTGGTCTTCTACAGTCGGGAATGCTTTCAGCCTCTCTCTCCCAGAGTCTCCCTCGCTTTACTATTTCATTGATGGACTAGGCTTTCGCCTTCATTATATAGGCGGCGAGCCGCTTTGCGTCACGTCGACGTGAGTCACTTTCCAATAAGGTCGCTCTCGGGGAACCAATCAGCGTTTTGCTAATTTGCATATTGGCGTCGTTCCACCGCAGCACCTGTCGCGCGGCGTCTGCTCTGAGGAGCAATTAAAGAGTGGAAATATACCAACAAATCAAGCCAGCTCGCACATAGTTTGTGTTTAACACACATTACCAACACTATCGAAACGAAGGACGTGATTGAATGAAGGTAAAGGAATAAACACTTAATCTACACGACGATCCAGGTTACAGACAAGTCACAATCTAACAGTTAAGACAAATAACATTCATAAATCAGTTTGCTATCGTTCAGATTATAAATGTAATCGTTGTCAGCAGAACACACACACAAACACACACACACACACACACACACACACACACACACACACACACACACACACACACACACAAACACACACACACACACACACACACACACACACACACACACACACACACACACACAAAAAGCGCGCACACATGCTAGGCTATATATAGACTAATATCTGATAGATTCAATTTCAACTATTAAATACTGACCATTGCCACTGTATTACTCTGCCAATTTACAGTAGCGGAGTTAGGCTACAAAATATTTACGAAACAAATTTTTATTTTTATATATATATTTTTATTATATTTTAATTAATTTTATAAAATTTATATATATATATATATATATATATATATAGAGAGAGAGAGAGAAAGAAAGAGTGTTGACTACTGACAAAATATTTTGGTCCGAAATTAATGCATATTACATTGGTTGCAACTGATTATTAAATGTCATAATCAATGCTATGAAAAGAGACTACAACTGCAATAAATTAGCCTTAATACTGATGTAATACTAATTAATACGATTAATCTTAATACTAAATACTGATAATTGTATTAATTAAATTGTGTTGTTTATAAATAGTTTTTTCAAAATAATTATTAAAAACTATTAGTATATATGTAACCTGTGCTCCCATCACCATTATTAATATTTTAAATAATAATTTACATTTACATAATTTAGCTGACACTTTTATCAAAAGTGTAACAATTAATACAATTGTACAATAATAATGGTGTAATAATGGTGATATCATTCAAAAATAAAGAAGTTCTATGATTTTGTCCTCAAAGTGCTGTGATATGACGTACAGTATAATATGTGTTCTTGAATGCACAGGCCTATATCTTCAAGACTTTGTCTCTATGTCTCTCGGGATCATTTAACTCTGTGAACTTCAGTATGTGATTATTCATTTTCAACATCAAGTACAAACACAGAATGTGATGTTTCAGACAGCAGCGAGAGTGTTGACTGCAAGAACAGAGCTATTTATGACTGATTTCTGTTTCGTATGCATTCATCTGGATGGTTGTTAATCATTATATTATGGTCACACTCTTCACCTACATGGAAGTGCAGATTTCAGAGCCAAATGTTAAATCAAGACATGCACGTGGTATTTCAGTATGTTTCCTCTCATGATACTTGATCATCCTGATTAAATTGTTTCCAATTACTTGACTCGTCTTGTTGGCACGTGTGAGAGGACTTTTCTCCGGACTGAGGTGAAATACTTGACCAGCTCTCAGTGGACGCGGCGGCTATAGAGCTATATTTGGCATGATGTCTATGTGTGACCCTGTACAAATGCTTCTGATGCAACTCGCATAAATACCAGACTATAAATTTAATAGCAAACGACCCAATGACAATAGCTCTGTTCCAAAACATTGTTTGTATATATACTGCCCTCCAAAAGTTTGGAAACGCCCTAGAAAATTAGGGTTTTGGACAATATTGGCATGAATCCTTTTTAATTTGTGATAATTTTGCACTGATAAGGGACAAGACAAACTACGAAAACATATTTTATTATATAAACAGTTTATACATTGAAAAAAACTTACATTTTCGATTCATCAAAATATCCACCATTAGTAGCTATTACAGCTCTGCATAATCTGGGCATCCGAGCTGTCAGTTTATTCAAACATTGACTTGATATATTACTCCAAGCCAGTATAGGCATAGGTGAGCTAGGCGGTGGCCTAGGGTGCCACCAGCTGAAGGGGTGCCAATGAGTGCACATACTGGCACTACATTTTAACAGGGTTGTAAACAAGAGTGGCACGGTCACCCTGAAATATGACTGCCGCCCCACTGGATCCCCAACATCATTGGATCAGAGCGCTGTCAATCTGACGATGCCTGTATGCCATTGGATCAGAGCGCTGTCAATCTGACGATGCCTGTATGCCATTGGATCAGAGCGCTGTCAATCTGACGATGCCTGTATGCCATTGGATCAGAGCGCTGTCAATCTGACGATGCCTGTATGCCATTGGATCGGAGCGCTGTCAATCTGACGATGCCTGTATGCCATTGGATCAGTGCGCCGTCAATCTGACGATGACTGTATGCCATTGGATCAGAGCGCTGTCAATCTGACGATGCCTGTATGCCATTGGATCAGAGCGCTGTCAATCTGACGATGCCTGTATGCCATTGGATCAGAGCGCTGTCAATCTGACGATGCCTGTATGCCATTGGATCAGAGCGCTGTCAATCTGACGATGCCTGTATGCCATTGGATCAGAGCGCTGTCAATCTGACGATGCCTGTATGCCATTGGATCAGAGCGCTGTCATTGCTGCCTGATTGTTGCATTCTTGCATTTGGAGCGCTCATCAATGCCATTAGATCAATGGGCTGTGTCAGTGCTTTGGCGAGCTCATGCTTTTTTTTCAAAGTTCAAAGGCCAATTTAAAATATTGGTACAGTAAATAAAGTGTACAAAATCAGTATTTTGTTTAGGCAGTATTTGTGAAAAATCATGTTGCGAGATTTGTACAAATGGTGTGCGATTTTGGGCCAATGTATTGTTAAAGAATCAGCGTGTCATGTAATATTCTCATATAAACTAACAGCCAATTAAAAAAATATTGGTATAGTAAAATTCACTAATTCACGAGATCAATACATCCTTTATTAAACCGCTTTGTCGAGTTTAATGCATCCTTACGGAGGTGTCGAAATGCTGAATCAATTCATTCACTTCTAACACAGCACTTACTGCGAGCAGCGTCATACACATGAGGGCAGAGCGTCAGGTTATTTAAAGGGGAAGTTCACGCGTTAATGAGTAGCAAAGGATTATAGCTGCATTGATTACTTTTATGCCACTGATCAGGCTTTTATGTAGTTTGCATGTAACAAAGGGTTTTATAGGTTTGACTGAAATAATAATGCAATAACTGACATTTTAAATCGTTTCAAGCAACAACAACAAAATAATTGAACAACAAGATTGAAAGACAAAAGTTGACATTTATAAACTAAAATGTAATATATCCAAATGTAATAATGAATATGCAATGTCTTAGCAACTAGGATTGATACATAGGGCTATACAGGCATAGTGGCAACATAATGATATTACAGGAGATAACTCCAAAATGAGTGTCTTTACTATATATAATGGATTTAGATTTGTGAACTCAATCTCCATAAATGACTTTACTAGCTAGCCTCCAAGCCTCCTGAATGATGATTCACACACATCACAGTCCAGTTCCTGTAGCTCAATTGATCGGGAGGCCATTCCACATGACCATCGGGAGGCCATTCCATGACTGTTTCCCTCTCCAAATAAGTTTGTACAGCTTGGAAGTGTGCTGTCAAGCTTGGAAGTCAAAACCACACTTTGCCAGGGCTGTTTCAACACTTTGCCAGGGCAGTGTATATATATATATTTACATACATATACACACACACACACACACACACACACACACACACACACGTGTATATATTATATACAGTATAAGACCTGTAAAGAAACCTGAAAAAGAAGGTTATTTGGTTTCAGATCCAAATCATTTCACTAAATGTGTCATTCATGTAGCATCTTAATAAAAATCAATTTGTATTTAGAGTCCAAGTGTAAATGATAACATTTCACTTCCTTGAATGACTACAAAAAGGATTATTGCAACAGAGTTAATATTCTAATGTACTGCATTCAAGTTATGATCCTTAATCTTTCAGTCATTCATAATTACCAGTCGTCTGACATTGAGATGAACTTCAAGTTTTTATCACTCCTATGTAATTGTTTCTGAGTAATATACAAAATAAAAAAATTGAAAGCTTTGATTTTATGATAGTAAACATAACTTACTGTGTACTGATAATAAATACACATTGAGCAGTATAAAGAACTTGAGTGGGTATATTTTTAATATTGCACTTAAACAATATTTTGTTAAATTTGTGAAACTGAATACTTCAATTACATTTCCAAGTCAAAATTCATGCTTTTTACTTAATTATTTAATTAGACGTTCAAAGAACAAAATACATATTTAACAGGTTACGGACTTAAATATTTATTCTTAAATATATATTATTTCTATATACTGTATAATCATCTATTTCAAAACCAAAGAAATACACGTTTACTGTTGTTTAATTTCCGGGTAACACTTTACAGTAAGGTTACATTTGTAAAAATTAGTTTATGAAAAATACTTATACTAGTTTATTTTAATTTCAACATTTACTAATACTTTATTAAAAGGAAAAGTTGTAGGCCTACCTGTTAATATGAAATAATAATTAAGAGTAAATAATGGGACCTTATTATGAAGTGTTATGGAAACTTGTTTACTTGTTTTGGATAAAAACATAGACCTAATTAATTATTTTATTATATGTATAAAATAATTGGTAGCCTGTGGAATATGTGTTATATTTGATTATATGTATTTGTAAACTTGGGCCGATCTTGACCAAGACACTCCAGCAAAAGAGATTGTAATCTCAGTGAGTTTTCTTTTCTGGTTAAAAATAGGTTATAATTATAATAATTTACTGTGTATGTCAACATAAATGGCCAAAACATAAAAAGCCAAAAGACGTTGCTTCACCAGGTCAAAGCTTTGAATATGATCAGTTTTCCAGCGTGACATATGAGTTGATGGAGCTCAGGCTGCATTTGTGTGTGATGTTTTGTTTCTGACATGCTGAGGTCAGATGTATTAACACATGAGTGTGAGTAAATGACTCATTCCTGACCCATGAACAGCTCACAGCATATGTGTCACTGCCCAGTACAACAATCACTGAATCATGCACGCGCTATGTAACCTTCGGTTTAAGAATAAAACACAAAGTTTCTCGTGGAGGAACATTGCTTTGGTCATTACTCGAGTTGTGCTGTGGCTCTATCCTGCGCGGATGAATCTAAAGTGTTTTGAGGCGCCACTGGGATAGATGATCGCATTATCAGTGCAAATGACATCAAAACTCAACTAATAACGAAGGCTGATATGCAGGAAAATATGTCTTATGAGCAGGTAAGCAGCCTATATCCACAGCCATATCACCCTGCAGCCAAAGACCGGTTGCCCACTGAAGCTTAGCAGGGTTGAGCTGGTCAGTACCTGGATGGGAGACCTCCTGAGAAAACTAGGTTGCTGCTGGAAGAGGTGTTAGTGTGACCAGCAGGGGTGCTCACCTTGTGTTCTGTGTGTGTGTGTGTGAGAGAGAGAGAGATTAAGGTAAACATTAAAAATATGGCACTGTTTCACTGGCCCTTGTCAATCATGGCCTCCTAATAATCGCCATCCACTTGATTGGCTCTATGACTCTCTCTCTCTCCACCTGTAGCTGGTGTATTCCTAGCACTTGATTGGCTCTATGACTCGCCTCCTCCACCTGTAGCTGGTGTGTGGTGAGCGACACTTGATTGGCCTATGACTCTCTCCTCTCCACCTGTAGCTGGTGTGTGGTGAGCAAATACACTCTGATTGGCTCTATGACTCTCTCCTCTCCACCTGTAGCTGGTGGTGATTATACACACGATTGGCTCTATGACTCTCTCCTCTCCACCTGTAGCTGGTGTGTGGTGAGCGCCCACTTGATTGGCTCTATGACTCTCTCCTCTCCACCTGTAGCTGGTGTGTGTGAGAGCATACACTTGATTGGCTCTATGACTCTCTCTCCTCCACCTGTAGCTGGTGTGTGAGGAACACTTGATTGGCTCTATGACTCTCTCCTCTCCACCTGTAGCTGGTGTGTGGTGAGAGCATACACTGATTGGCTCTATGACTCTCTCTCTCCACCTGTAGCTGGTGTGTGGTGAGAGCATCATTGATTGGCTCTATAACTCTCTCCTCTCCACCTGTAGCTGGTGTGTGGTGAGCATACAAGATTGGCTCTATGTCTCTCTCTCTCTCCACCTGTAGCTGGTGTGTGGTGAGAGCATATCATGATTGTCTGATGACTCTCTCCTCTCCACCTGTAGCTGGTGTGTGGTGAGAGCAAATTGATTGTCTCTATGATCTCTCTCCTCTCCACAGCAGTGTGTGGTGAGCGACACTTGATTGGCTCTATGTCTCTCTCTCTCCTCCACCTGTAGCTGGTGTGTGGTGTTCATACACTTGATTGGCTCTATGTCTCTCTCTCCTCTCCACCTGTAGCTGGTGTGTGGTGAGCGACATGCATTGTCTCTATGTCTCTCTCCTCTCCACCTGTAGCTGGTGTGTGGTCAAATACACACTTGATTGTCTCTATGACTCTCTCCTCTCCACCTGTAGCTGGTGTGTGGTGAGCTCATACACTTGATTGGCTCTATGTCTCTCTCTCCTCTCCACCTGTAATGTGTGGTATACATACACTTGATTGGCTCTATGTCTCTCTCTCTCTCCACCTGTAGCTGGTGTGTGGTCAACCATTGATTGGCTCTATGTCTCTCTCTCCTCCACCTGTAGCTGGTGTGTGGTGAGCGCATACACTTGATTGTCTCTATGTCTCTCTCTCCACCTGTAGCTGGTGTGTGGTGAGCGCATACATTGATTGGCTCTATGACTCTCTCCTCCACCTGTAGCTGGTGTGTGGTGAGCACACTTGATTGGCTCTATGACCTCTCTCCTCTCCACCTGTAGCTGGTGTGTGGTGAGCACACTTGATTGTCTCTATGACTCTCCTCTCCACCTGTAGCTGGTGTGTGGTGAGCTGTACACTTGATTGGGCTCTATGACTCTCTCCTCTCCACCTGTAGCTGGTGTGTGGCGAGCAGACTGGTGCCGTTGTCCTGTGGCAGCCGATCATCCAAGTGGATGCTGCACACTGGTGGTGGTTGAGGAGAGACCCCCCCCACATGATTGTGAAGCACTTTGGGTGTACAACAATACACAATAAATCGCTATATAAATGCATCATTCATTCATTAATTCATTAATTAATTAATTCATTCATTCATTCATTCATATGTTGTTATGACTTGTTAAAATAATGTTACAAAAGTATGGCAGTGCTGAAATATCAGATAACTGATATAAGCAAATAGAAAAAGTGTAACTGATTTGGTATAGTTACCAAATTAAACATTGTTTTGTCATCTATTTAATGCACAGCAGTGTTGATTCATGTTTTATTACAGGTTCTGTCACTTTCCGGTTTTGCTTGCAAGCTCTTTTTGTTTCGAGGTTCAGTCGTTGTGGCTTATATACAATAGTAACCTGTCCTCCTTTCATTTATTCACAGATATGACATGCACATGCGCAGACGAATGATGAAAGTCATGCAGCCAGAAAATGTCAAATACAAACCTTGACAGTTAAATTGAACTTTTATTAATTGTCACATCATCAGTGTTGGCAACTCATTCACTTATTGCACATCCTATGATACAAATGATTTACATACACACCGTGATAATGTACATTATACAATAATGTGGCTGAAAGTATGCATTATAAGCACTGCTGCATGCTGATTGGTCAATCCAGTGTATCACTGCAAAATCAGCAGACCAACTATTAACCTGGAACGATGACACTCAATTAATTTGCTTAATAAAATGGCATTATTGCTGTTATTGTGAAATTAGTCACTCCGCTGTGTGTCGAGCTGAACGATATTTGAGACTAAACGCATTACAGTAAGGCCTCGTTAGTTAAAGTTGATGCATTTACTAACAGAGCAATTTATTTATTAATATTTGTTAAATATCACTGTTTGTTTTTAGTTTATGTAATTAAATGTATTAGTAAATGTTGACATTTATGGAGGACCTTACATGTGGGAATAAATAAATGTATTTTAAATAAATAAAAATACAGTTACAAATAAATTAAGAACATACTAAATAAAGGGAAAAATACCAACAAAAATATTTATTTTAAATGTTAATATTTTTAATTAAAAAAAATATTTAAAATGTATTTTATTATTAGTAATTTTCCTATTATTACAGTTATTCATTCTTTATTTTTATTTTTGCAAGTTTGGTTCTCCATAGAAGTTAACATTAAAATGAATAAAACTTTATTATATGTAATCATTAGTTCGTTAACTGATGTATTTAATAAATAGAAGCGTACTGTAAAGTGTTACAGAGATGTTTGCTATAAGCGCTCACTGTATCTGAGATGTATATCAGAGCACACATACAGCATTATGAAGGGAGGGAAACAAGCTCCGCCTCCTGTGATGTCATAATGGGAAGATTGAGATGGAAGCACATACGTTTGTATCGTGGAGATGCATGACAGTCTATGTACATGGATTACTTGCAGTCGACTCACTGCCATAAGAATATCATACTACTGCACTATTTCTACAGTATGCATGGAATGTTCTGCATTTACTGTATGAATACTGTATTACACTATCTATGCAACACACTCGACTTGACCTTCAGTTTCTAGTGTTATGAATGAAAAGTAAGTCGTGTCAGCCATGATCAACCTTGCTGACTCATTTGATTGAACTGCTAAAGGTTAAGACATTTTCAGATAAAACGAGAGAAGTTGATTAATACATGCAATGCCGTGAGGTCATGTAAGACGCGTTTATGATTGCATACTGTTTCAAATACGGTTTAAAGTAAAATAAGTACGCAGTGCATACTATGCAGAATGCTAGTATTCCATTCGGGACACGTTCCAGCAAACATGACCTGCTGCCTGTGTGTCACAGTATGTACAGCTCACTGGATGAGAACACAGCCTTTACATTCACGTGGCATACTGTACATTTAATCAGAGAAGTTTGAAAGTCAACATGAAGGTCGGGCTTCTTTTTGTAAATAATTCCTGATTTGCTATTATTGCTGTAAACTTGCGTTAATGTTAGCCACCATTGAATTGCTGCATTAAAGCAATAGTTCAACTAAAAATGAGCTGAACTTGTCCTCACCCTCGGGGGATATAAGATGAGGTTGTGTCTTCATGGGAACATATTTGGAGAAATGTAGCAGTTCATCACATGTTCACCAGTGAATGCTCTGCAGTGAATGGGTGCCGTCAGAAGGAGTGTCCAATATTAGTCTATAATCCATCCAAATATGAGTCTATAATCCATAATAATAATGCTTCCTCCAGTGGAAAAAGTCACATTATTTGTTTAGGTCTGTTTTGGCTTGTAAACGGTGCTTGATTTGTGCAGATTTCTCTCCTGATTCAGACCAGAACACTTTTTTACTGAAGGAAGCGTTATTATGGACTGGTGTATTTTAGTTAAAAATGCCTTAATAATGGATTTGTTTCTTACAGACACACACAGCTTTTGTCTTCTCAAGATGTTAACTGATGGACTGGAGTGATGTGGATTATTGTGATGTGTTTATCAGCTGTTTGGACTCTCATTCTGACGGCACCCATTCACTGCAGAGCATCCATTGCTGAGGAAGGATACATTTCTCCAAACCTGATGAAGAAACAAATCTTGAGTGGCCTGAGGGTGAGTTTTCAATTAATTGTATACATTTTTGGTTGAACTATTTCTTTAACCACTTACTATATTTTAGAAAAGATTAAAAGACCTACAGCAACAGCCCAAAACTATAACTTTGGATGTTTTCATGGCAAATTGTCCAATGAAAGATTATGAAGGCAGACATGATGTGGACGTTAAACCTGTAAACTACTGTGTTCTGTAACAGGCTGAATGTGTTTCTCATCGTGGAAGCGGTTAAACATGGATAAACTGACAAGTCAATTATTAAACATCCCACGTTTAACATCTGTACAACACAATGACTGTCACACAAGATGTTCCTCTTCAGTGTTAGAGAAAAGAGTCAGTGAGTGTTTCGTTCACACTTACTCCGCTGCGGTCCGGTTCTGATCCAGGTCAAAGGTCAGCGTGTATGGAAAAACTTCGCTGTAGTTAGAGCGCCACAAACATCGTTGTTGTGTTTTGAGATGATGATGATTGTATTCGTCCACATGATCGTTCTTTAAAGGAACATCTTTGGAAAATGACATGCACAGATGAAGCCCTGCCTTGAGGTGTCTCTGTAAAGGAGAAAAATATCATTCACAATCACTATATTTAGCATTTTAACTCTCCTTTAGAGTTTTAGGATCATTGTATTTTGTATGTATCAGTTTTGCTTTCTACTCGTGTGAATGGGTGAGTCTTACAAAAAAATTATGAATGCATAAAGTGCCATAAAGTATGTATGCATAATTTTTTAAGTCTATATAGTTTTTTTTTTAAAGTCAAGTTAAATAAAATAAAATGTTTCCTTTTTATATTGCATTTATTTGAGTTAACATTTTTATGGGTTTAGTTTGGTTAATAATGATTTCAGAGTTATTATATTATTTCATATGTTCAATATTTAATGTATGAACTTTGACATGACAACAAGACAAACTCAAAGTCAAAATCGTGAGATTA
>CM050422.1:2279631-2307131 GCA_027564155.1 Gymnocypris eckloni scoliostomus
GTGAAATGCCACACCAATACAGGTCCTAACTAGCACCAGTGTCCCGTCTCACAAAGTATAAACACAAAGGATATGTTTCATAATATGTGACCCTGGATCCCAAAACCAGTCATTTTTGGGTGAGTAAAAAAAAAAAATAAGATCTATCATTGAAGTATGGTTTGTTATGATGAGACAATATTTGGCAGAGATACAACTATTTGAAAATCTGGAATCTGAGGGTGCAAAAATCTAAATATTGAGAAAATCATCTTTAAAGTTGTTCAAATGAAGTTCTTAGCAATGCATATTACTAATGAAAATGAAGTTTTGATATATTTACGGTAGGAAATGCACTAAATATCTTCATGGAACATGATTTTAACTATGATTTTTGGCATAAAAGAAGACCCATACAATGTATTGTTGGCTATTGCTACAAACATGGCTGTGCTGTTTATGACTGGATCTGTGCTCCAGGGTCACACGTGGGTTATTAAACGATCAGCTGAGTTACCGTCTTTCGATCATCTGGTAGCATCTCTTGAGCCAGCTGATGCCGGGCATCCTCCTGCGCGGCGTGGCTCCGTTCAGATAGATGATCATATAGTCCTCAGCTACCAGCAGCTCCAAACTACTGATCACATACCTGCAGATATCCATAGAGCAAACCTGTAGAATATCTGCTTTTGTGTTATAAACAGAGTCTATAACATACATTCACAGGTCTCTTCTGCTCACCGTTTGACTAAAAAGACAGTTATATTGTGAAATATAGTTACAATTTAAAACAATAGTGTATTATTTGAATATATAGTAAACTGTAATTTATTTCTGTGATGCGCAGCTGTATTTTCAGCATCATTACTGCAGTCTTCAGTGTCACATGATCTTCAGAAATCATAATAATATACTGATTTACTGCTCAAGAATATTATTATTAATATTGAAAACAGTTGTGCTGCACAATATTTCTGTGGAAACTTTGATACATTTTATTTTCAGGATTCACAGATGAATATAAAGTTAAAAGAACAGCATTTATTTGAAATAGAAATCTTTTATAACATTGCAAATGTGTTTACCGTCGCTTTTGATCAATTTAATGCATCCTTTTTTTTATAAAAGTATTAATGACCTAATTTTGAATGGTAGTGTATGTATAACAGGGCTATTATAGTTATCTACAATTAAAACTGAAGCTAAAATTGAAAACTTTATATTACTAAAAAACACAAAAAACCTTTTGAACTACATGACACGGCAACATTTCTCTTTTTTAATTTAGTTTAACGTAATGTTTTTGTCTCGTTCCGTCAGGGATATGGAACGAGGGAGACGAGGAGATTCTTTAATGACAGAAAGCAAAGAGCACAGGAACATGGATATTAATGACCTGACGCACACAAATGACGTTTAACAACCGACAGCAAACATGAGGCAGAACAGACTATAAATAGACAGAACTAACTCGACACACCGTGAACATAATCAGGACACACGGCTGGGACTAACTGAACTCATGACGAACAGGAAACAGGAAGGACCATATATGGGCACAAGAGGAAGGGAGACACAAGACACAGAGAAACAAAGTCTGACTAAAAGCACATCTTCAAAACAAGTGTATCTGTGTCTTACAGAAAGAGGTTCTCCATGATGTAACTGTAGTCTGCGCAGCCGCTGTCGGGCAGATAGCAGGCAGCAAACACGATGATGGCGTTCAGTCCTTCACCGTAATAACCTGTGATCAGAAACAGGAGCATGAGCGAGTTTAGACTCCAGGTCAACAGTTTCCAGAGTCACTGATCCTCTGTTCGTGTGAAACACAATGAGCTGGATTCTCCCTGACGTACACGTGCAGTGTGCTAACACACAAGAGACACGTCATTCAGGCTTCATTTACATCCTTTATAATTAAACAATCTGTTTCTGCTGCTGTACGTTAAGACCTTGTTGTGATGATGATATTATGTTTCTGCATGTAAAGTATATGATGAGTTACACAACAAAGTTTAGTAGTAAGGGGTTTGTTCAAATTAGAGTTATTATTAGTTCAAATAAAAGCTAAAACCATTTATTAATAAATTAAATGAAATAAAATATTTAAAAAAACGTAATTTCTTATATTTCAATACGTTTCCAAGGCAAACTGAAGCTGAAATAACTAAAACTGAAATAAAAATGAATACAACTATTATAAGCAATTTTTAAAACTTAATAAAATGACTAAAACTTTAGGTAAAATAAAACAAAAACAGAAAATATTAGAACTAAAGCTAATTCAAAATATAATAGTATCTTAATGATATGAAAATAACACATGTTTAAGTCCCTTAAGCTACGAAACAGCATCAATAATCTATAATAAGTTGATCAAATACATACAAATGATATTTTATTTAGTTGACATTATTATATACGGTAGGTAGTCGACCAAACTGCCTATTACTTCTGCGTGTACATTATTATATATAACATTATAAAACATATATATATATATATAAAATACTAAGTTCTATCTGTGTCATTTCACCTTTAACTAAAATCAAATGAAAACAGAAAATATACAAACAAAAGCTAATAGAAATATTAATACAACTATAATAGTATATGAAAATACATAACATTTTTAAATCCTTTAACCTTATAAACCGCATTAATAATCAATAAGTTGATGAATAGCAGTGTATGTAGAATAAATATGTGACCCTGGACCACAAAAACCAGTCATAAGAGTAATTTTTTAGAAATTGAGATTTATACATCATCTGAAAGCTGAATAAATCATATTTTCGTTGATGTATGATGTTGTTATGATCGGTCAATATTTGTCTGAGACACAACTATTTGTAAATCTGGAATCTGAGGGTGCAAAAAAATCGAAATATTGAGAAAATCATCTTTAAAGATGTCCAAATGAAGTTCTTAGCAATGCATATTACTAATCAAAAATGAAGTTTTGATATATTTACGGTTGAAATGTACAAAATATCTTCATGGAACATGATCTTTACTTACTCTCTGGCATAAAATAGACAGATTTTGGTTATTGCTACAAATACATCCGTGCGACTTATGACTGCTTTTGTGCTCCAGGGTCACATAAATTAATGAAATACAAAATTCTACAGGTGTCAAAAGTTTGATTCTTTTAATAATATAATGATATAAATAATGTAATATTGTTCTGTTCAGGTGAACGAAAGTGCTGAGGGGAATGATGAATGCAGTGTGTGTGGAATACAGAGATATATCAATAGATATTCATATCAATATGAGTTCATATGCTGGACTGACCTCCATGCGTGACCACGCGCAGGTACGGCCTGATGACCCGCATGTCTATCCTGTGCTCCTGGTCTCCGAGGATCACCGTCCTCCACAGACGCCCCGCTCCGTCGCCCTCCTCGCCGCCCGGACCCTTCGCACTGGCCACCGCAGTGTCGTCTGAAAAACAACAGTCTGCTTTTCATCTGCAAACCAGATTCTTTCTGTCACGACCTTTGACCTCCGGCTGACCTTCCCATTCCAGCTCGTTGCCGTTGTTGAGGGAGCCGAGCGAGTCGTCGTCCGGCGTGTCGAGGTCGTCCACGTTTATGTCCAGGTCGTCTGGTGTTTCCAGGAAGTCGTCAGAAAGCAGCGAAGCCTCGCTTTTATCCAGCGACAGGTTGATATCCGGAGCGATGAGCGTGCGGCGCTTGTGTCGGACCGACTCCGTGTGATCCGCGGTCAGAGCGGCACGATGAGCTGAAACAACATCACACGCTTAGAAAGAAGCTGAGAAAATCAAGCGCATTCATGAAGAACTCCTTCAAACACTCTTCAAGAGAATCTTTTATATCATTTATATACTATTATAATATTCATTCATACTTTCAGTCAGTTTTTATTGTTTTGTTTTTCATTTTCAATTAAATTTTAGTTTTAGTTTTGGTGATTTTGTCATTGTTTTCTGTTATTTTTATTAGTTTATTTTCCTGTTTTTATGTCTATTTAGAATGTATTATTTGTATTTTAGTTTTTATTTAATTTTGTTCAGACTGATATTTCAATTAAATGAAAATGTTGAAAAAAAACAACGTTGCTCTGGCAACTAATTGAAATAAAACAAGTTAAAGTTTTTAAATATTTAATTTTATTTCAGTTACTGTTTATTTATTTAATTAATATTTATAAAAAAAGTATATACAATAATTATTTTAATAAATATAAAAGCATTTTTAAATATTTTGTACTTTTAGTAAAGTGTTTTTGTCAGTTTTTTAAATGTTGATTTAATTGTATTATTTTTGTTTCAGTTAAACAAAAAGTTCAGTTCAACTTAAAATAAATGAAAATTATGTTATGATCATGAAATTCATTTTGAAATGTTATGATTATAATCTGTAATTAAATTATATTGAAAAAATAAGTTCAGGTTTTTTCAGTTTATTTAAGTTAATGTTTATTTATTAACTAATCATTATTTTTTAAATATATAATAATTATTTTGATAAATATAAAATAATAACAATAGTTTTAAAATATTTGTAGTTTAAGTAATTTTGTGTTTTGTTTGTTGTCCTATATTAGTTTTTTCACTGATAACAATTTTTATAAATAGAAAATACATATAATAATTTTGTTATAATTAAATATAAGCTTTTTTGTAAATATTTTCAATGGTAATAACACTGCAGTGCAACTGTCATCTTGAAGCGTTTCTTCTTGAACTAATAGAAGATGAACTTGCCAGTGTTGTCAGTGAGTCCGTCTAAATCCCCGTCTTCAGGAAGAGGCCTGGACACCAACACAGACATTATACAGACGACCGCAACACACACAACACACTTTCATTTACTCAACCACAGGAATAACTGGCCTTAACTGGGAGTTGAGATATTTAATGTACTGTTTTATTGCTAGTGTGCTTGGTTTTTAAGCCATTGCTTACTAGTCAAGTGAAAAGAGTCATGCATCCTCAAGTGTCTGTGATTAAAATATATCTATTTTCCTACAGAACAGGGACAGGTGACGAACTACCCTACATCAAATCAACACGATGATTATTTCCAGTGCTTTGGGCTCACACAGAGGTCACACAGAGGTCACACAGAGGTCAGTGGTAAAGCACACACATAAATGATGCTGTTTGCACATCTGTGTCGAGCCGTGAACAATAGCGGCTTCTAAACATCATGTTTCAGCAGGAGCGAAGGACACAGTTAACCCGTCACTCTCTGACATTATGATCAGCAGTGTGTGTGTATCTCGTGCTGAATACAGTCAGTAATTACCCAGAAGTCTGTGCGCTGTCAGGTTAATAAGAGAGCACGGCGGTGCAGTAATGAGGGTTACAGAACTCAGTTCAGACAGGAGGCGATCTGTGTAAACCATTATCATGAAGCAGTGTTTGACACTAAACGGTTATAAAAGGTCCAAGATTTTGTTCGGTGTGGGTTTATGTGATAATGTGCACTACAGTGCAGAATCAATTATTCAGCACTCTGTGTCTCTTACTAGCCTCGTTGTCATGGCAACACTGATGACCTCATATTTGCCCATAAATGGCAATGCATTATGATGTAAGGCTGTGCTCTTTATGTCTTCGTGTATGTTGACCCACATGCTGCTTCTGGACGGTTTACGCCACGATTCTCCTTCATGTGCTGCTAGAATACATCGCTCTGAGCTCTAACACTGATCTGACATTATCGATCCGAAATCAAAGACGCCTGCGCTGTGGAGGAAAATAACTCACAAGCCCCATGAGTGCTGTACACGAGCATATGTTTACATGCCTGGTGTCATATAGCTGAGGAACAAATCTGTTATTAGCAAGTAAAAATCAATCATTATAATTATATAATCTAATCATACAGATCAATCACAGTACTGATTGTGTACACTACAAGTCAAAAGTTTGGAGTAATTAAATTGTCTCTTCTGCTCACCAAGGCTGCATTTATGTCATTAAAAATACAGTTAAAACTGTTAAAATGTGAAATATTATTAGAATTTAAAATAGCTGTTTTCTATGTGAATATCTGTTAAAATGTAATTTATTTCTGTGATCAAATCTGTATTTTCAGCATCATTACTCCAGTCTTCAGTGTCACATGATCTTCAGAAATCATAATAATATACTGATTTACTGCTCAAGAAACATTTATGATTATTATCAATGTTGAAAACAGTTGTGCTGCACAATATTTCTGTGGAAACTGTGATAAATTTAATTTTTCAGGATTCACAGATGAATAGAAGTTCAGAACAACAGCATTTATTTTAAATAGAAATCTATTGTAACATTATAAATGTCTTTACTGTCACGTTTAATCAATTTAATGCATCTCTGCTGAATAAAAGTATTAATTTCTGTAAAAAAAAATCACTGACCCAATTCCCACACAAATATGAAGCAGCATTGTTTTCAATAATCAGACATGTTTCAGCATTACAGTAGCAAACAGTCAAAAGTCAGATCTCAATAATAAATTGAACTCTTATTTATGTAAAAAAAATACAGTTTTAGCCTCACTATGTAGCATTTTAAATCGAGCACAATGCATTGTGGGATACAGTCTCTCATGCACCTCATTTGTCAAATGTTGTGTGTCATATTCGGTGCATATAGAAGACTGACATTCTGTGCATACTGCAGAAATATTATGGTAGTATGTTATTCTGAACACTAATCTCTATCAGTTCAGGTCAGTCAGGTCTTACCGCGGGAAATCGTCGTCTTGCCACTCATCTTTCACCTCCATGTTCTCCATGCGTAAAGTGGCTTCGGTGGTTCCCATCCTCTGCTCCCGATCACACTGATCAACACAGACAAAAATACATATTATTCTCTAAATTATGTCACATGATTTGAGGAATGAGTTACATGCCAGTGCTTCATATTTAGATTGACGGATTGTGAGCGTTGAGTAACAGAGATGCTGTGTTTATTGTTGCATCACTCTTCCTGACTTCAAAATGACATGTTCCTGGCCTTATTTTCATTGATCTTAAATACAAAAAAAATACTAAAATAATTAAAACTAACTCAAAAATGAAAATACAATACAAATTATATACCACAGATATAACAAAAATAATTAAAATAACAAAAATCCACAACAAAATTACTAAAACACTCAAACTAAAAAAGCAGATGCCAAAATCAACATTTCGTATTTTAATTTAGTTTAAATTGATTTACTAAAATAACTCAAATTTATAAAAACCATATAGACATATTTAAAAAATTACAAAAACAACAAAATTACTACAACTTTAACTAAAATAAAAAATGGAAAATACAAAAGAAAATCAAATTTCAAACTTTTCCTATTTTCCTTTAATTGAAACGCATGTACTAAAATGATTAAAACTTATTTTTACTTATTACATTTTTACTAAAATAAAAATGACAAAGACACACAACAAAACTTAACTAAAACTTGAACTAAAATTGAAAGAAAATGGAAAATACAAAAATAAAAACTAATTCAAAATATCTATAAAAAAATTGAACTCACTTCAAACTTTTTTCACCCCATTTTAGTTTAGTTGAAAGGATGAACTAAAACACAAACAAACACTTTCTTCGTGTCCTGCGTTCGGCTAACCAGGACTTGTCATAACTCTTGCATGTTGTCGCTCTTTTCTTGGTTTTGATTGCTTCTGTCATCTTCTGTAAGTCGCTTTGGATAAAAGCATCTGCTAAACGACTAAATGTAAATAATGACAACTATAGACATATTAAAAATGACAAAGACACACAGCAAAACTGAAGTGAAAAGAAAAAAAGACACCTAAAAGTATCTCAGTAGTCCATCAAAGGATAAACATAAACAGACATATATAGACACATGAGTGATCTTTTATCAAGTTGTATTAACCTGCTGCAGATCTGAAATAGTTAGGTCAGTTATCACCTGTTTAACCCTCATCCACCCACCTGTCTCATACTAACTCCCTTCAGCATCAATCAGTTCCAGACGGAAAACTCACGAGTTATCTCTCTGTGGAATTAAAGCAGGTGGCAAACAGCATTTCATGGCTCATGTGTTCAAACACTCACAACAGAAGGAGTTTCTCTGGGCAGGCGTTGGTCTCTCTCTCTCTCTCTCTCTGTGTGTGGTCTGTTGATTTCTCAGCTCTCCACTGAATCCATCAGATCTGACTCTCTGTCGGGTGAAGCCGGTCCCGTCTGTGGATCCTCAGACAAAGAGGGGCGTCTGGATCATCATCATCATCATCATCATCCAGAAACACAACACACAGATCCCTTTTGAGCAGCGATCAGATGTGTTTGATAATTCATGCCATCCCGCTCCAGATATCACGTCACATCACCTGGCGCTCCGTCCTTCTCTCTTTTATATGGTGCATTTATTTCCCTCCTTTACGAAGGTCAAACCTTTCCCAATCTTGCTGTATCTGAAACAAGCTGCAAAAGATGGACGTCTCCTCGCTGTTCCTTAGCAACTGCATCCCTGTCTCTCCATCCCAGCACAATCTCTCCTCTGTGTGTTCCTCTCTCTCTCTCTCTCTCTCTCTCTCTCTCTCTCTCTCTCTCTCTCTCTCTCTCTCTCTCTCTCTCTCTCTCTCTCTCTCTCTCCTCTCTCTCTCTCTCTCTCTCTCTCTCTCTCTCTCTCTCTCTCTCTCTCTCTCTCTCTCTCTCTCTCTCTCTCTCTCTCATCTCTCTCTCTCTCTCTCTCTCTCTCTCTCTCTCTCTCTCTCGCTCTCTCTCTCTCTCTCTCGCTCTCTCTCTCTCTCTCGCAGCTGCTCGGTGCTCTGGGCCACGTCTGTAAACAGAAGGCCATCCCTCGGTCTCCTGTGATTGGTGGAGCTGTGTCTCCTGCTGCGCTCTGATTGGCTGAGGTGATGATGTCCTCAGGAGGCCTATCCTCGCAGGTTTTGTGCTGGTGCTAAAACGTGCTCACTACATGAAATATCATATTTGCAGTTCATATAGGCCAGGAAATTAGTCGCATAATGTTTCTTTACATAACAGTTGATAAACAATTTTATTTTATTGGTAAATATAATATTCATATTTAATATTCAAGCTGCAAATCTTATTCTAGTTGTTGTTGATATACTATTAATTATTATAATTATAAAAAATCTCTCGCCAGTATTTATAGCACTTTCGGGGGTTCTTCTGTACGGACTCAGACTCAGTCTGTTGAATCTTTACAGCCATAAACAGAGATGACTTTATAATGGACACGAGTGAATCTAGAGAGATGCTGTGTGTTTGAGACGGAGCCGGGGGTGTTTCTGTCGGGACAAACACTGACCCGAAACATCACCGCATCCATTAAACCCACTCAATCATTCAGCACCGAAGGCTTTCCTTCTGTAGCTCATCCTCTCATACAGTAGTTCACTAACTACATGCAGTCTTATAAATATAGAACAGATTTATTTTTAATATTAGATGCATTTGATTGCACACCAAATACATTTGTTCCAGAAGAACCGCTGTGAACAACGCCAATATGGTTCAAAAAGTTATTAAATATTCTAAACTCATTTAATAACAAATTCCTCATGCTACATCCTTGCTGTTTTTTCTTCATTGCAATAAATATGATTTTCATCTGTTGAAATATCAAATTCAGAGCTGTACTTCACTATACTCACCACAAGATGTCTCTGAAGTTTGAACAACCTCCACGAGGCCATGAGGAGAGCAGAAGAACCGGATCTGATTAAAGAGAAAAGAAAAGCATTCAGTGTTTCAGCTTTATGTGTGGGCACACTTCAGTGTTTCAGCTTTATGTGTGGGCACACTTCAGTGTTTCAGCTTTATGTGTGGCACACTTCAGTGTTTCAGCTTTATGTGTGGCACACTTCAGTGTTTCAGCTTTATGTGTGGCACACTTCAGTGTTTCAGCTTTATGTGTGGCACACTTCAGTGTTTCAGCTTTATGTGTGGGCACACTTCAGTGTTTCAGCTTTATGTGTGGGCACACTTCAGTGTTTCAGCTTTATGTGTGGGCACGCTTCAGTGTTTCAGCTTTATGTGTGGGCACGCTTCAGTGTTTCAGCTTTATGTGTGGGCACGCTTCAGTGTTTCAGCTTTATGTGGGCACGCTTCAGTGTTTCAGCTTTATGTGTGGGCACGCTTCAGTGTTTCAGCTTTATGTGTGGGCACACTTCAGTGTTTCAGCTTTATGTGTGGGCACACTTCAGTGTTTCAGCTTTATGTGTGGGCACACTTCAGTGTTTCAGCTTTATGTGTGGGCACACTTCAGTGTTTCAGCTTTATGTGTGGGCACACTTCAGTGTTTCAGCTTTATGTGGGCACACTTCAGTGTTTCAGCTTTATGTGTGGGCACACTTCAGTGTTTCAGCTTTATGTGTGGGCACACTTCAGTGTTTCAGCTTTATGTGTGGGCACACTTCAGTGTTTCAGCTTTATGTGTGGGCACACTTCAGTGTTTCAGCTTTATGTGTGGGCACTTCAGTGTTTCAGCTTTATGTGTGGGCACACTTCAGTGTTTCAGCTTTATGTGTGGGCACACTTCAGTGTTTCAGCTTTATGTGTGGGCACACTTCAGTGTTTCAGCTTTATGTGTGGCACACTTCAGTGTTTCAGCTTTATGTGTGGGCACACTTCAGTGTTTCAGCTTTATGTGTGGGCACGCTTCAGTGTTTCAGCTTTATGTGGGCACGCTTCAGTGTTTCAGCTTTATGTGTGGGCACGCTTCAGTGTTTATGTGTGGGCACACTTCAGTGTTTCAGCTTTATGTGTGGGCACTTCAGTGTTTCAGCTTTATGTGTGGGCACACTTCAGCGTTTCAGCTTTATGTGTGGGCACACTTCAGTGTTTTATGTGTGGGCACACTTCAGTGTTTCAGCTTTATGTGTGGGCACACTTCAGTGTTTCAGCTTTATGTGTGGGCACACTTCAGTGTTTCAGCTTTATGTGTGTGGGCACACTTCAGTGTTTCAGCTTGTGTGGGCACACTTCAGTGTTTCAGCTTTATGTGGGCACACTTCAGTGTTTCAGCTTTATGTGTGGGCACACTTCAGTGTTTCAGCTTTATGTGGGCACACTTCAGTGTTTCAGCTTTATGTGTGGGCACACTTCAGTGTTTCAGGTTAATGTGTGGGCACACTTCAGTGTTTCAGCTTTATGTGTGGGCACACTTCAGTGTTTCAGCTTTATGTGTGGGCACACTTCAGTGTTTCAGCTTTATGTGTGGGCACACTTCAGCGTTTCAGCTTTATGTGTGGGCACACTTCAGCGTTTCAGCTTTATGTGTGGGCACACTTCAGTGTTTCAGCTTTATGTGTGGGCACACTTCAGTGTTTCAGCTTTATGTGTGGGCACACTTCAGTGTTTCAGCTTTATGTGTGGGCACGCTCAGTGTTTCAGCTTTATGTGTGGCACTTCAGTGTTTCAGCTTTATGTGTGGGCACACTTCAGTGTTTCAGCTTTATGTGTGGGCACACTTCAGTGTTTCAGCTTTATGTGTGGGCCCACTTCAGTGTTTCAGGTTTATGTGTGGGCACACTTCAGTGTTTCAGCTTTATGTGTGGGCACACTTCAGTGTTTCAGCTTTATGTGTGGACACACTTCAGTGTTTCAGCTTTATGTGTGGGCACACTTCAGTGTTTCAGCTTTATGTGAGGGCACACTTCACATAGAGAGCAGTGGGGTAAAGTGTCATAGTTTACTTTCCTCTAGTCAAAGTAAAAGGCTAAATTAATATGCCTAATTATATATACAAAAAATAACCCTACTATAATGCAGTGCCATAATAACAGGTTAAAAAAAAAAAAAAATAATTAACACTTCATTATCTACTTAATTTGCTGTGGTATTTTTTTTTTACATATATTATACATGTAAATATAAACAGTGTTATTTAGTATCTGTTATAGTTTATATTAATATTTTGAATAATATAATCTAATATTTATATTCTAAACAATCATTTTCTTCTAATATTTATTTATGTCTTTTATCAATGAACAAAAAAACAATAGTTAATTTTATAATTGTAAAAATAGTTAACTAAATAATAATTATTTTCACTTAATATTTATATTTCATCTCATCCTTCTTGAAATCAACAACAAAAAAGTTTTAGATGAAAATTGTATAATAGTACAAATAATGTACTAAATAATAATTATTTTCATATACGTTAACATTTATTCATTTACATTTTTGTAAACAATAACAGCTTTATGTTCATGTTTCAACTTTTCAATAGTATTTGTGTAATTAAAACATGTATTATATTATGAAAAAGCATGCAAAACATTATTTTTTTTACTAGTCTCAGACTTTTGGACAAAATTGTACATCTTGTCTGTTATTAAAATGACTTGACACTAGTTGATATGTATTTCATATCAGCAGAATTATGCATGAAGACAACAGCCGTCCGTCCTTGGCCCAAGGTGAGGCATTTATAATGAGCTAAGCTCTTGAGCCGTTTTCATCACCCTCATCTTCATCAGGTGCCAAATCTGTAACTCACACCTCTATTGTCTTCATATTGTTGTCGTTGCTCCAAAAAAGCTAAAGCAGCTCGCATTTCCCAACTGGAACTCTTACTTTAGGAAAGCTGAGGATCAAATACATGAACTAGTGGATATTTAATCACTCATATCAATAGTCAGAGGAGATGGCGTTCCTCCTGCAGCACATGTTGGGGGACAAACTGAAGAACATGACAGGTGGAAGCAATGAAGGAGAGGAGATAGCGGATGGAAAAGAGACGGCGGCGTCTAAAGGAATGAGCAGAGAAGAGTTCGAGGAGTATCAGAAACAACTCGTCGAGGAGAAGTGAGTCAAACTGACGTATCATGCATGCAAAACTACATCTGAAATGAATGAGAAGTGTCTATTACAGCATTACATTTACAGTAGATCTGCTCACGCTGCATCAGATTTCTTTTTACTCCCGGTTTGCAGTGCTGAGCGTTTTAACCAATCGCACGCGTTTCTGTTGAGTTTATGACCAATCAGAGGCGTTCTGATGAATCAGCGCGGAGAACGCAGGAGTTCTTCATCCTTGTATCATGTTAAATAATATTTCCATTGATGTATGGTTTGTTATGATGGACAATATTTGTCTGAGATACAACTATTTGAAAATCTGAGGATGCACAAATCATCTTTAAAGTTGTCCAAATGAAGTTCTTAGCAATGCATATTACTAATCAAAAATGAATTTTTGATATATTTAGAGTAGGAAATGTACAAAATATCTTCATGGAACATGATCTTAACTTAATATCCTAATGATTTTTGGCATAAAAGAAAAATCTATAATTTTGACCCATACAGTGTATTTTTGGCTATAGCTACAAATATACTCCTGCTTTTGTCCTCCAGGGTCACATATTATACACTAGACTTCTAAGACATCCAAAGTTAAAGAAGAAGAAGAAACAAGCCTGATTGCTATGTCCTAATATTTCAGCCTAAAGTTAATTAATGACAGTTCTATTGGCTAATATTAATATAATATAGGTTTGAATCCCATGCAGCACACAGCGATGTTTAAACGTAATGAAATCGTCTTAGCCTGTAATTATTGTCTTATCCTAATTCTGGTTTCCTGTGGCCTGGATCAGTCCATGACCGCTGATCTGAGGTCAGCTGGTGGCAGAGACGCCTGACAGTACATTACAAAGACTGTCTTGATTTAAATCATCATCATCTAGTGTGCATTCATGTAATGAAGACACTGAACTCGGACATCTGCGGATCAGGACTGAAACGAGAAAGCTCGTTACTGTGACGTCTCGGAAAAAAGTCCCTCACTGCCGTGATGTTGCTCTGCATTACACCTCGTCTCTTTATATAGCGCCCGATAGCATTAAGTCCAGAGCTGGGTCACGAGAGTCCTTACCGGGTCAAAGGTCACGGCCTTTAATGTGAGCCAACCACAACAACTAGTTACATTAGAAAATACACACAGATGCTTCTGGCACTTCATTTAACTAGTATTCATATTTATACATTTATGACTATTTTGAAACCTGTGCTTTTATACTTTTTCATTTGAATAATTTCTTAGTAATTTAAAATAATTTTATTTCCATAGGATTGTTTTGTATAATTCTAAAAACAATTCAACATTGAATTAACTAAATTAATAGACAGTTATAATAAATAGACAGTCATAATAAAATAATTATTTTAAATAACTATGGTAACTTTCATTGCAATATTAATTACTTTTAACAACACAAACATGTTGCATCCATTTAATTGTTATTAGTTTATTTCTCCTAAAGTAATTTTGTGCACAATTCAAAACATAAATAACTAACTAATGAATAATAAAATAATGAAAGTTATAATTAAATAATATATATATATTAATTTGTCAGTGTTATTTTAGTATTATATATGTGCTATAATAGTTTTTGTGAATATTTTGAATTTATCTATTTTTGTATTTTTATACGTTGTTTTAATTTTAGTATTTTTTTTTGTAATGTTCTGTGCTTTTTCTTTTTTATTAGTTTTTTATTTCCTCAGTAATTATTTGTAATTGTACATTTTTTTTTTATGAATTGTGTTTATTTCAGTTACCAGTCAAATAAGCAGTATAAAGAGTAATATAACAGTAGTTTAGGGCTTGTATCTGTGTGTAGTTTAATAGCTGGCCTGGCTTTGCTTGGTAAGTATTACAGCGCCGTCCCGGTTTGACTCGAGATGTAAAGACACCTGCTCCATATGTGAGCCCTAAACCCTTGTAACCTTCTTAGGCTGCATCCTGCTGCTGCGCTCAGCGAGTGCGCTGGTATTTCTGGGAGCACATGAAGGATGAATAATCTATCTCAGTGGGTCAGAGTAACACGATTGTGAGGACTAGTTCACTCAGAAGACGGGTCAGAGTAACACGATTGTGAGGACTAGTTCACTCAGAAGACGCTCAGATTGATTGGGTTCAGGTAAAACACTAAACCGCATGCTAATCACGTCATTTCTGCTCACGTAAATTAGGCCAATCATGTCACTTCAGGTAGGGTCAATCTTACAAAAAAATAAAAATCATATAAAATAAAACGGATGCCTAGTTGATATTTTTATTATTTAGCTATTATGATTTCCCCTTGAATTTTCATTAATATAATGTACACAGATGATTATCTTTGTTGGTTTTTAATAAAACATTTTTTAAATAATTTACATTCTCAATACAAAAATATATTGTATTTTTTAATCAATATAAATTCTCATTAATATAATAAATATGGATGTTTTACTTAAGTTTTATTTTAAATAATTGCCATTCGATTCTAACGATAGTACTAAAATGCAGTCTTTTAATTAATACATGAATACATTAACATATTTAATCAGCTAATATAATAAATCGATTAATGAATATATATTAAGAATGAATATAATGTGTACGGTTGTTTTACTACAGAATTATTCAATATAATTTTTTATTAATACAATACTTTTTACATTTGTTTTATTGAATGACTGCCTTTAGATTGTCATACTTGTAAAATGACATTTAAATGAATATTAAATGTAATTAATATGATGTATAGGAATGTTTACATTTGAAGATTGGTATTAGTTGATTGCCTTTAGATGATCATAATTGTAATATCAAGTTTTTTTATTTGAATTTATATAAATTGGTATAACAATTAATACTCTGGTTTAGTCTATAAATACAATTTAAATATTTTCTCCCTCAAATTTCTGAAAAGAGAAGTTGCTTATGATTAGTTTTCATGAAAATAATGGAGTTAACATTTACGTTTTTAACATTTAAAAGAACGTTTTTCAATCTTGCTGCAACAAAACCGAAGTTCCTCTTTTCCTCGATTTCTGCCGCTGGTTTCTCAACATATTCCATCTCCGTTTATCTCACAGATCAACCGAAACATCTCTGAGAGGATTCATTGGACGTTTAAAGTCCTGGGTGTACAGTAAAACCCCATAATGCTGTTTCTAAAGAACATGATGCTCAGCAAAGTGTTTGTGAACGTGTCAAGAACATTCTCTCACATTGTTAGCAGATCAGTGTCCTGACGTTTGATCATACCCGACAGATTTACCACCTCGGTTTACTGCGCATGCGCATCAATATTACATCCTTTTACTAACGCTGAACAACAATATTTAATGTATCTGCATTACTGTAAGGGTATGTTTAGGGTTGGTGTAGACGTTAATAAAACACAATCTAATAGATATAAAACAATATTTAATGTATCTGCATTACTGTAAGGGTATGTTTAGGGTTGGGGTTGGTGTAGACGTTAATAAAACACAATCTAATAGGTATAAAACAATATTTACTGTATCTGCATTACTGTAAGGGTATGTTTAGGGTTGGGGTTGGTGTAGACGTTAATAAAACATAATTGAACAGCTATAATTTTTCCTTGTCGTATTGTACTGTTTTAATGGGAGGTAGCACAATCTGACGGCTGATGTCGAACATCAACTAAGGTTGTAAACAGTGCTTTAACATGCTTGTGTTTCACTGACAGGATCACCAGGGACCAGGAGTTTGCTACAAAGAAAGCGGAGCGAGCAAACCTACGAGTGCACCTGCGGGACAAATACAGACTACCACAGGTAACACGCTTTATCATCACTAATATAACATCCTAGGTTCATCTCATTAATAACACGGATTTCTTGAACGCTTATGAAATCCAAACTAAGGTGACACATATCTACTGTAAAGGTAAATGTAATGCCTCTAAATGATCAACACGTTCTGTCCTGCATGTCTTCTGTCTCTGATTGAGAGTTTATGATCAAGAAAAGCTCTTTTAGTGTAATTCTACAAGCGTTCTTCTTCAGCTCGTGCGTCACGTGTCTTTCTGGGTCAAATCTTGACTGATTTATAGAAAGTAAAAGTAAGAATAATATTTCCAGATGAACACTTACTGCACTGAAGCAGCTCGGCTTTACTTGATCATCCATAAAATCATGTTCAAATCTGATCATCCGGCGTTATGAGGAACGCGTATTTGTTCATCTCTCAATCATCATTGGATTGCATTGCATTATGTTTTGATCTCATCTTACTAGGTCGTATTATTAGAGATATACACTGGAGTGATGACTGATATTTATATTAATTATCTGCTGTACTGTTATGAAGATAACACTGATTTACAGGCATCACTTTGTGTCCATATGAATATCAGCATCTGCACCAAATTACAGATTTTTGCTCAGTTTGAGTCACTGAATAAAATTGAGCTGTTTTTCCTCCATATTCTTCTTACTATATCTGTACAAAAAACGATTGAGCAAACTTAAAATAGTAAGGCAACCTGCTTCAGCATTGAGTTTTCTCAATTCATTTTTTAAGTTTATAGAACAAAAGTTGAGAAAATGCAAAAATCTCTTAAAAAATAAGTTGAGAAAACTCAAACATCTGCTGAAGCTGGTTGCCTTTTTTACAGTGCATAAAATCCTGATGTATGAAATAGACTCAAAACACACACTCTTAAAAATAAAGGTGCTTAAAAGGTTCTTCAAGCGATGCCATGGATTAGAAGAACCGTGTTTGGTTCCACAAAGAACCATTCAGTCAAAGAACATCTCTTTCTTAGCGTTTATAATCTGAAGAACTTCTTTCTCCACAAAAAGCCTTTCGTGAAACTGAAAGATTCTTCAGATGTTGACCTCGTGAAGCACCTTTATTTTTAAGAGTGCATTGCAAACGTTATGTTTTTGTTTTATCTAAACAGTACCATTTAAAAAACAGACTATGATTTCATATGTGAAGCTGTACAAGGTTAAACTGTGTTTGGACACAGAGCGCACAAGACGACGCCACCGTCCAGATGGCCGGAGACGACCTGGACATTCCCGAGGAGCTGGCGAAGATGGTGGATGAAGACGAGGAACAGGAGGAGATGAACGACTCTTTTCTGGGGAAACTCCAGAACATGGACGTGGACTTTGATTCGATCAAAGCCAAAGCTCAGAGCACTATGACGGAGGTGAAGCAGGCGGCGGAAGACAAGTGTGTCACGATGTGATCGTTCAGTTAAATATAGATCTGAAAGAATTCGACAGCGTCTTCCTTTTAATGATCAAATTATTAATATTTTTACAAAAGTCCTCATTTAATCAACCTGTATGAATGTTGAGTCATATAGTTTTGCAATGACACAAAGATAGGGTTGGGTAGCGTTTGAATTTGATCGATTCCAATGTGATTAAATAATGATATCAAACATTTATCCAGTGTCTCTTTTTCTCAAACCATTTATTGGTTTATAAGCTGCAGTGCGTCTGTAAAGTCTTGTTTGATGCGGATGCAAAGAAACACACCGGTTCCTGCGTCTTAATAAAGGCTTTTCTTGCAGTTTTGAGAAGGGTGTTTTGATCACGTTGGTGTTTGAGTCATGTTCGCGATCTTTAACGATCTTTTAAATTAATGTCATGTTGATGGTGACACCTCTCTTGCAACATGTTTAGCTATCACAGATATTATACTTCTTCACAGATATCACAGATTATACTTCTTCACAGATATTATATTTAGCTTTTTTGGCTTCTGATCGTAAATGCAGGCCAACTTTGAGCGCTTAGATTAGCGAGCAAGGTCCTGGCAGATCACTAGATCACAAAGGTCCTCACAGATGAAGAAAACAAAGCGCATAGGAATCGATAGATGGAATCGAAATTTTAATTTGACAACAAGTATCCGATTCCTGACCTTAAGTATCCGATTCTGGAATCGATTTTCGATTCCAAACCCTACACAAAGGTGACTGAATAATAATTTTCGAGTGAACTGTCCCTTTAAGAGTGTAATCTTCTGCCTTTCATTACAATCAAACACAGTCCAAACTTACAGCAGAGCTCTAAAATCGACATGAACTAGAATCATATCTTACCTGCATGAACCATGTAAAGCAATGCAAAGCTGTGAAAAACAATGAAACATAAGCATCATTAGGCATCTTAATATAATGTTTCTTCATCTCAAGTAGCTTGCGCTAATGAAACATTAAAATAAGGAGTCATGTGAACATGCTATTCAATTATTATTTATAGCTCCTTTTTCCACATTACAGTTATGATAAGTTACATAACAAATGTGCATAATTTTCAAAAAATAATGCAATGCAGAATTGTATTTATTTTTTTATAGTTTTTATATTCTCTGAACATATTGATTGGTTGAAGTACACAATTTGTTTGGGAATTGTTTACATATTTTTTGTTTGTTTCTTTATGTTTAATCAGCATTATTTCCAAATTAATTTAATATGATTTTTTTGTGTTATGCTATTGTCAGAATCAATTCAAAATAAAGTATTTGCCATCTTTACATAAAAAATGTGTCCAAGTAAATGTTTATAACAACACTTAAAATTATTATTAAAGTTTTTTATTTTTGCAAGGTTAACAAAACAAAGATTAACTGAATAGTTTGTACAAAAAAAAATCTACTTCAGTCTTTCTTTAAAATGTCACATTTAATTCAATGTTACTTTGTCATGTCTTTGTAATTATTTGTGAGTTATTTCAAGTGAAAATCGTATTAAATCCTGCAGATGTTCAGCATAAGCAGCTGATCAGTCTTGTTACTTGCTTACAGAGACACATGTAAGTCTAATAACGACCCTGAAGACATGACTCGACCCTTATTAACCCCTGAAGAGCCTGTTTTAAACATTCAACATCTACACCTTGATTGAGTGGAGACCAAGACGTCATTCCTTAAACCTTGTTATTGTACATTTAACCATTGATTCAAGACTCTACCTTTACCTGTTTCCAAGCCTGACCCCAAACATTAACCATGCAATGAAGTAACAATCAGAGCCTGACGACAATCTCAAAGTGAAGAACGTAAAGAGCAGATAACTGGGACAACACCATCAGCTAATTAACCTTCCTTACGAAGCAATACTAATTAAAACCATCACCAACAATCAGAGTCAAACAACATGCATTTAACTGATCTTCAGAATATATTTACAGGTTTCATTTTTGAACTTATATTTAAAAGAGAAAAAAGTGTTGATTCAATGAATAAATGTAATACTTTTATGATCCAGTTTAAAGGAGGCTGATCAAACAATGACAGATGAACCTTCCTTTAAGATGCATTCAGTAGTTTTGAAATAGACTACAGGAGAGTTAAATGTTAAAAGAGCACTGCATGGTTTACTTCAGGAATACCTTGACCTTGTAAATGTCTGTGTGATGAACACGAGTGTCTTCCCAGTGGACAGCAGATTATCTCTTCTATCCCGTCTCTGCACCTGCATCACAACACAGCCTAAGAATAGATAACCACAGACAGCGGAGTGCTTACTTAGCAGCATTAGTTCAGAAACTTCCAGATCAACAGACACTATTCTTTGGAAATACACGAGATGCCAACGTGTGTTATTTTCTACTGATAAAGACTTGTTTTGGTTACAAATACCAGCTGCTCCAAATCATTCATGTGAACAGGAAGAAAAACACTTTTTTAAAGGAGTAGTTGCTGAAAATGTCCTCACCCTCAGGCCATCCAAGATGTAGATGAGTTTGTTTCTTCATCAGATTTGGAGAAATGTAGCATTGCATCACTTGCTCACTAATTGATCATCTGCAGTGAATGGGTGCCGTCAGAATGAGAGTTCAAACAGCTGATAAAAACATCACAATAATCCACACCACTCCAGTCCATCAGTTAATGTCTTGAGGAAATGTGCTTGTTTGTAAGAAACAAATCCATAATTAAGGCGCTTTTAACTTTACACTGCCATTTTTGGCCTAAAAAAGAGTCCATAATCTTTAATAATGCTTTTTTCAGTGGAAAAGTCTATCTCCTGTTGTCTCTCACATTAAAATCCAACCACATATTTGTTTTGGCTTGTAAACGGTGCTTGATCTGTGCAGATTTCTCTCTGATTCAGACCAGATGGACTTTACTGTAAGAAGTGCTATTATGGATTATGGACAGTGGCGGCTGGTGCAAACATTTTTTTGGGGGGGGCACAAACAAACTGAAAGTACGGGCGATCTGGTCCAAGCTCCTCAATCTTTTTTTTTCTTCATCCGAACGCCTTGTGAACGGGTATTTGTGTAAAGATAAACCGAATGTTCTTTCATCTGGAGATATTGCGCTTGCTTCCGCATTAATTAGTTCCTGTCTGTCAACTGACGAGCTGCTGCTGAGTGGAACGAGAGTCGTTGAGAACGGTCCAATCACATGAGGCCAAACATATAAAAACAATAAAAGTGGGAGGAGCCTGCGCCCCAAGGACAATTTGAAACAAGCCAATTAGAGCTTAGCCTCAAATCACATGCTTTTGAAAAGTTTGTGTACCTACACACACACTCATTAGTCCGGCGCCCCGCACACAAATATGAAAGAAATATAGTTTAGATATTTTGATTTTCAATTAATTATAATATAACTAACAGTAGAATACTATGACTAAATGATTTTGTTTAGTTAATATTTGTGATTTTTAACTTATTGTTGACATGTTAAAGGGGGCTAACAGCCCCAGCGCCCCCTATTGACCAGCCACCACTGATTATGGAGTCAGAAGCAACAGTTTAAAGTTATAAACCTCTTAATGACCAATTTGTTTTTTACAAACAAACAGCTTTTTGTCTTCTCAAGACATTAACTGATGGACTGGAGTGGTGTGGATTATTGTGATGTTTTTATCAGACTCTCATTCTGACGGCACCCATTCACTGCAGAGCATCCATTGCTGAGCAAGTGATACAATGCTACATTTCTCCAAATCTGATGAAGAAACAAACTCATCTTCATCTTGGAGCACCATGCAAATGATATGGTAGTCAACATAAAACATTCACATCGATTTACAGCCATAATGAGACACATTTGTGAATGAAAACCTAAAATTACACACACAAAATCCATTTGTCCGGCATTAACAGAGCTTCTTGATAGCAAACACCTAAAAAAATCACCAAACGCATGCGTGTCATTTAAATACATGGAAGGCTGAAGGCCTTGTTCAATGCTCTTGGTTTAATTTGATTTTCAGCCATAACAGGATTAGTTTCCTTCTCTCATTCTTGTCCTTGTGTCAAATCAACAAAATTACACACATCAAAATTCATTTGTCTGTCTGTCTGTCTGTCTTGATAGCAAACTGTCCTATCTCTCTCTGCATGCGTGTCATTTAAATACATGGAAGGCTGTCTTGTCTCTCTCTCTCTCTCTCTCTAATCTCTGATTTATCTCTCTCTCCATAACAGGATTAGTTTCCTCTCTCTCTCTCTTGTCTGTCTGTCTGTCAAATCAACAAAATCTGTCTGTCTGTCTGTCTCTCTCTCTCTCTCTCTCTCTCTCTCTCTCTCTCTCTCTGTCTGTCTGTCTGTCTATCTCTCTCTCTCTGTCTATCTATCTATCTCTCTCTCTCTCTCTCTCTCTCTCTCTCTCTCTCTATCTATCGCTCTCTCACTCTATCTATCTATCTATCTCTCTTCTCTTATTTATACTCCTTAATTATATCGTTTTATGCTGCTGTCTTATGTTAAAAATGCTTTAAATAACTTTTTTCCCCACATCAATCTACACTTCATACACTATAATGGTAAAGCAAAAAAATGTTTTTTTTAGCATCTTTGCATATTTATAAAAAATTAAAAACTTACATGATTTCATTGCATAAGTACTCATACCCTTATCAGGGACAGTTGAGATTCATATTGCTTGTAGGTGTTACTAGACTTTGAGTGAAGGTAACCGGTAGCAAATTCAATTGAATAGGTATGATTTGGAAAGGCACACACATCTTAATAAAAGGTCCAACAGCTGATAATGAACATCAGAGCAAAAACCAAGCCCTGGGGTCAAACGAACTGCATGTAGAGCTCAGAAACAGGGTTGAGTCAAGACACACATCTGGGGAAGTCCAACCTTACAACAGGACAATGACCCTAAACACACAGCAAGAGTGGTTTATAGACAACTCTGTGAATGTGTTTGAGTCTCAGCCACAGCCTATTAAACCCAGTCACATATCTCTCTGGAGAAACTCTGAAATGTGTCTGCCCCCATCCAACCTGACAGAGCGTGAGAGGTGAAGAGGTGAGATGAAGAATGGAGGATAATGGCCAAATGTTGATGAACAAAGCTTGTCGCGTCAAACAAACAAAGACTTGAGACTGTAAAGGTACTTCAGCTATGTACGGAGCTAAGGGTATGAATACTTATGCAATGTACTTATTCCAGTTTTTTATTTTTTATAAATTTATGAAGTTGTGAAAATTCAGTTTTTTGCTTTGTCAGTATGGTGTATGGAGTGTAGACTGATGTGAAAAAAAGTAATTAAAAGCAGTTTAACATAAGGCAGAAACATGACAAAAATGAAGGGGTATGAATACTTTTGCACGGCACTCTATCCATCCATCCATCCATCCATCTCTCTCTCTCTCTCTCTCACTTCTCTCTCTCTCTCTCTCTCTCTCTCTCTCTCTCTCTATCTATCTATCTATCTATCTACCGTTCTCTCTCTCTCTCTCTCTCTCGTTCTATCTCTCTCTCTCTCTCTCTCTCTCTATCAGTTCTCTCTCTCTGTCCTAGCGTGGTAAGCTGACACAGCTCCTTCAAGCGTTAGCTGCTTTGTCACTAATAGGATCTGCGAGGCTTAAATTGTCTTCTGCTAAAACTAAGGAGCTTGATAGCTACACTGCACCTCTTAGCTAATTTGCTCTCAATTAGGATAATGAGGAAACAAGCAAAGAAGGGCAGCCTTAATATTTTAACGTGATAAAATGATTATTAGCCTCTTCTCTCAGTTAGCGAAGCCAACTATCAATCACGTTTGTCAGAGTGATTTTTGATTTGTTAACAACAGTGAATAATTAAATATTGGAGAAGAGAGCATGTAGTGTCCTATTCATAAGGTTATACTTCAAGTTATAATATAAAACAATATATAAATATACTATACAAAATATGTAGACAGTTTAGTTTGAAATGCATACGAAATTCACTTTTACTCTTTCTCAGTGACACACCACTTCATTGCGTTAAACTTAAAAATACATTTTAATATTATACTAAACAGTCACATACACACATATAAACTAAGCTTCAATCTAAGAAAGTTTTAATACTAGAGATGCAGATTGCGACCCTATTTATGATCTTTCATGCTCACTACAGTGATAAGTATAAAATACTACTTTTATCATGAACAATATTTTCATTTTGCGCGATGAAAGAAACATATTAATCTTGTGCAGGTTCTCCTGCAACTCAAAAAGTAAAAGCATGACGCTCACAACAGGTTATGGGATCAATTCCCAGGGAATGCATGAACAAATCATATCTAAACCTTCAATGCAAAGTCGCTCTGGATAAAAGTGTCTACCAAATGCATACATGTAAAGGCCAAAAATCATGTATTTTTCATTTTTAATGCATGTTACTTATGTAGCATAAGTAACATGCATGAAAAATGTCACTAATATAATTTTAAGTTTTAAGTTTGGACACATCCAGGTCATTCGTTATAGGAAACTAACATTTAATTGAAGGTTTGTGGCTGTGATTGGATTATGAGTGTAAATGTAACAGACCAGTCACATCCACATACAGCAGTTCCTCATTAACACAGGCCAGTTCATTGATTTAGAGCCTAGAATATAGTGCAATTAGTGTAATCAACACACAATACCTCAAAACACACAGAAATGCATGATAGATTTGACTAGATTTGCATTTCATGAAGGAACCAGTGGTTTTGTAAGAAAGAAAAAAGTGACCAAGGAAGAAAAAAGCAATGCAATCATGCAAGAACACCATAAAATGACTTTTCAAAGATATAACTGATGTAAGGTTTAGAAGAAAATATTTCATAATTTATAATGTTACTTACTATTCATTCTAATTAACTGTGAAATTTACTAACAATTTCTGAGTAAAAATTTTTTTGGGTGTAAATACATAAATCCAAAAGAACTAATAAATGCAAGTCAGATTATTATTTCTGTATTACAATATTACTATTACAATGATTAAAAATCCAATTACGTATCACTTTTATATTTAAAAAAAAAACTTTTTTTAGCTTATTCTTTTGTGCCTACACTGTAAAAAATATATTTAGAATTTTTAAATAGAACAATTTAAATAGAAATATATTGAAGTTTTACAAGAAAATACTATTTGATTCCACACCCAATCTTTGTAATGTAACTTACTTAAATTCAACCAATAAAGTAGTTAATATCAGAACAACCAGAAATGTGTCGTAATAAACACACACAATACTATAATGAATAAGTGCTTTAGTTATGAGCAAACCTGCTCTGATTCCTGTTCAGGTTTGGCATTAAGGGCCTTTCACTGATGCCCAGATGGCCCAAAAGCCTCTTTTATCAGACAAATGTCACTCCGAGAGACTCCTTGGGCTTTGATAGGAGTTTATCAGTGTAGAGTCTGTAATTGGCTCGTCTAGATAATGAGTTGGCTCTCGAATCACATCTGTCCGTTTGTCTTGAGTTTAGACTCACTCGAGCACTGGAACGGAAATGAATCTGGTCTTTTGTCTCCTGTGTTTTAAGCTGAGGTCAAACTGACCGCAGGCGGAGGGTCAGTAAACATGGCTGCTGTCAGTGTGTGTTATCACCGACCGTCCTGAACGTACGGAGAAATAATAATACCTCTGCAAACGCAATCTAAATGTATTTCCAATGCACTTTACAGGACTAGTTTCATTTTAAACTTCAATTTCTGCACAGATACAAATCTTAAAGTCTTCTCAAAAAACAAACTTTTGAATATATTGAATAAACCATTGTTTCACAATAGTGGGGCAAGTTGTCACAACAAACACAAACAGATTCCAGATTTTCAAATAGTTGTATCTCGGCCAAATACAGTCATATCCTAACAAACATACATCAACAGAATGGCTATTTATTCAGCTTTCAGATGATGAATGCATCTCAATTAAAAAACCTGACCCTTATGACTAATTTTGTGGTCCAGGGTCACAAACGATGTGTGACAACTTGCCCCGACCAGAAAGAACACAGGTTCTAATTTATGAAAAATATTTTTGTTCAACATTTCAGATCGAATCTAACTGGAATTATAGTGACCCATACCTTACAGTTGTTTTATTTTGTTCATAATAACCATATAAACATCACTTTTTCAGTCAATATAAATACATTCAGCAGCATCTTTGCACCATGAAGAGTCCTGACCTTATTAAAATATTCAAAATTATTAATAAATCAAGTGAAAATACACATCCCTTCCTTCCTTCTAGACATCCTAGTTGGTCCTCCTACAGGCTTCTTAAACTTGGCGTTATATTTCATTAAGTCTCTGGCAGATTCTGTATCTCATTAAGACCAGGGTCAGTCAGTCTCAGGAGTATTAACCTGGCCAACTGGCTTTAACGAAACCATCACAGGCCGAGACCGACGCCACGCGAGCCACGGAAACACGAGGAAGACACATTTAAAACAATTAATACAGAGTCTGAGCAGTTTGAGGTCAAGTGTGGCATCGTTTGATGAGGTCAGTTCTGAGTCTAATGAGCTACATGGGGTCAGTTTAGAGGAATCATGAGCAGGTAAAGCCAATCTATTAATAAACAACAACAGTTTTCATATTTAGAGCTTTGGAAATGAACAGTTTGAATATGGTCTCATTTAATTCAATGCTAAGCAAACAAATGTCTTTAAAAAAACATTCAAATAATGTATATGTATATAGAAGAATTCATATATATATCTTAATAAGTTTAAGGATGTACTAAAATAAATATAAATATTCAAAATATATATATAAAGTACTAAAAATGACAAAAACACAACAGAATTACTCAAATTTTAAATATTTTTTTTTAAAATTAAAATGGAAAATATAAAAACAAAAGCTTGAAAATATGAATAAAAACTATTATAGTTTCCACAAAAATATGAAACCGAAACATTATAAAATACAAATCTAATATAAAATATAGTATATAGTAGTTAATATAATATAATAGATAATATTCTATAATATGAATATATTATAGATAAAAAATGTAAATAGAAAACAGCTATTTTAAATTGTAATAATATTTCATAATATTACAGTATTGTCACTGTATTTTGTTCAAAATATGAGCATAGATACAATACCAAACTTTTAAACAGTTGTTTTATATATATATATATATACTCTAAAAATTAAAATAAAAAACTGAATTGATAAAACTTAAAAAAAAATTAAACTCTGTACTATTTTAAAATTAAAAATGGAAAATATAAAAATAAAATCTGATTCAAAATATTAACAAAAATATGAAATAGGGTTAAATTACATTTGACAAATATGCAAAAGATTTGAAATATTCAATATGACACTTGTTTGGTTGCTACATTGAATTTGATGATATTTGTCAGATCATTAATTTCTGCAGATGACAAACAATAATAAAACACTGATTTTAAAGAAGGACCTGTTTGTGTTCTCAGCAACACAACACTTTATCTCTCTGTACGATCATCTTTGTGAAGCACTGCAGAAGAAAAACACATCTTGTCTTTGTGAAGTTGTGGATTA